>CM046800.1:1064444-1116944 GCA_025617405.1 Perca schrenkii | reverse complement strand
ACAAACAATGTGTGTGTGTGTGTCTGTGTGTGTATTTAAGTATGTATTAGTAGGATAACCCCTTGAGATGAATAATCTCATTTTCGAGGGGGTCCTTAAGACAATTAAACAGTAAATACAAAACACAAAATACATTCACACATACACACAGCACTCCCAAGCCTGACTGATCGGTTCTCGGTGTTCTCGGTTATCAACCGATCCCAGAAAGTGTAAAGCTTATGTCTCAAACAAGGATGAGTGAAAAAACAAAAACAAAAACCTAGACTTGATATAACAAATTAGTTAAGGAGCGAAAAAGTTTGGAATTAATAAAATCAGAGCAGATGATCGGGTCTTGACGGCCAAGAATTATTAATTTACGATGCAGTCTTCAGCAAGTGCTCACACCATAACCACCTCATGTCTGTGTGTGTATATGTGTGTGTGTATATGTGTGTCTGTGTGTGGGTGTGTGTATAAATGTGTGTCTGTGTGTGTGTCCAGACTGATCTCATGAATTGGCGTATGTATGAAACGCCAATTTGTATTCCGTTTTTGCGTGTTATGAAGACGTATAATCGCATTTTTGCGTGTATATCAACGCAAATCGGCCGCCATTGGCCTACATTGCGAGTCCATTTCCGCCGTAGCGAGATTTTTCGGCCCTTTTTTTTTTTACGTTTTTTTTTTTAATAAGCCTTACCCAATGTTTCTTTCCTAAACCCAACCATTTGTTGTTGTCGTAAGCGTGTTTTTGTCGTTATTTTCCGTGTTTTTGTCACTGTTTTGTTACTAAAGCCTTTCCCTGTGTTCTTTCCTAAACTCAACCATTTTATTTTTCTTAACAGGCGTGTGACGTTGTTCTCGCGATAGTACGTCGCGTTCTCGCGATAACGCGCAACGTGGCGAGGCCACGTGGTGGGTATGTTTACATCAGCTGTATACAGCGTGTATCATACACGTGGATAGCTGAAAATGGCGTACAATAACACGCCATTTGGCTTTATGAAAGTGGCGTATATATTTACGCAAAGTCATGATGCCATGTTGGTGTGTCTGTGTGTGTGTGTGTGTGTGTGTGTGTGTGTCTGTGTGTTGGTCAGTTTATTTCTGGTACAGGAGTAAACTATGAAGGAAACGTCAAGATCACACGATTAGGAAGAGAGTGTCAACACTGGAGGCACAGCTTCCCACATCCCATAATGAGGTAACCAAGCAACCAACCCAAACACCACAACTACCTAAACAAAGACAAGAAAATATGGATCTATTCAATCTGTCTCTCTGTCTGCCTGTCTGTCTGTCTGTCAAAAACCATCTTATCCTCAATGACTAATCCAATATTACCAGACTTAGATTTTGATTTTCCTTTAGAGCCCATATCAGTGAAAACTTTGAAACCATTTTGTGACAGTGGCCAACATAGGAGCTGCAACAAAAAAGTCAACCTGTAAACATTATGAATGTATAGTGAAGTCTTAAACTTTCACGGACCTGCAACGCTACTGTAGTTTAATGTGTGTGACTTGATAAAAATGTAAAGTCTATAGGACCGGCTGCTGGGCTTTTAAAAACAGACACTAGCTGCTGAATGTTAAATGAGTTATTAAAATAATCGTATTAATAACAGATAATATATCCATATGCTATGTGAAAAACACTTTACTTTGAATGAATAACAATCAGGAGTTTCAGCTGTTTAATAAAAGGACGTTTATTTGTCTGACAGGTTCTGGGCATCGGGACAGGAACGCTGCAACATGTAGATTTTAGGATCCAATTTAAAATTAATTTACTTGTATTTAAATCCTTAAATGATCTTGCCCCATCATACTTGTCCGACTTGCTTCACCCCTACACTCCGACCCGCTCACTCAGGTCAGCTGATCATCTGCGCCTGAGTGTTCCTAAAACAAAGCGGAAAATATGGAATGAGCTACCTCTGCCTATTAGAAAGGCTTCTTGACTGTCTACTTTTAAATCTCTTTTTAAACCCACCTTTTTTTCCTTGGCCTTTCCCAGCAGAGGGTGACATTTATGTGCAATTATTTTGACTGTGATACTGTTTAATGTTTTAAATGTAGATGTTGTAAATGTTTTAAATTTGTTTAATTTTTTTCTGTACAGCACCTTGTGCAACGTTGGCTGCTTTTAAAGTGCTTTATAAATAAATTTGATTAATTGATTGATTGATTGATTGATTGATTGATTGATGTGTGAGAAATAGAAAGGTGTGTAGCGTTGGGATCAGCTTTGGCAAATCAGACAGAGGAATTGTGACGATAACCGCACTATGGCCGCTTTCGAACCGTTCTCACTCCCAATTCGATTGATTAATTAGACTGAACACTGTTCACTAATGATGTATGAAGAACACACGCACAAACACACACACACGCACGCATGCAGACACACACACACACAGTCTGATCAATACAAGCGTATTAAGGAAGTATCGACTGAGGAAATTAAAATGAAAGGTTTAATTAATCAGCGAGCGGCTGGCTGTGGCTGTTTCGGGGCTTTCTGATTGACACTGAACCAGATTTATGTTCCTGATCAATAACACAAAGTGGACCTGCTGTTAAACATACATCCGCTTTATGTTTCTATCAATAACACACTGATGCTGCAGTCTGCCGCGCTGCTCTGTAATCACCAGAACAGCTTTCTACAGATGTTCTAGAGATGTTCTCTTAATTAGGGATGCACCAAAAACACTTATTTTCAGACCAAGTACATTTGGATAACTGCCGGTACCAAGTACTGATATGAGTACTTAATAATATCCTTACAGTTCTACAATTTCTTTTAAATACATGCATTATTTGCACCTGCATGTATCATGACTTTACGAGGTGTACCTGAATGCACCATGAAGCACCACACATTTTAACAGACGATCTGTCCCCATTTATTTCTTTGACAATACATGGGCACCGATTTGATTTGATTTTCAAAACAATAAAATTACAAAAGTGTTAAAAAAAGCAACAACAATGTCGGAAAAAGTGACAAGTTATTTTTAAAAAGTAACACAATTGTTGGTGAAAGCCACAAGAAGTTGTAAAAACCAACAAAGATGTCGAAAAAAGGTAAATCAACAACAACAACAAAACAGAAACGTGACAAAAAAGCAACATCTAGTAGTACAGTCAAAGATATTTTACTTTTTCAATTAAATACAGTACAGGCCAAAAGTTTGGACACACCTTCTCATTCAATGTGTTTCTTTATTTTCATGACTATTTACAATGTAGATTCTCACTGAAGGCATCAGACTATGAATGAACACATATGGAATTATGTGCTTAACAAAAAAGTGTGAAATAACTGAAAACATGTCTTATATTTTAGATTCCTCAAAGTAGCCACCCTTTGCTTTTTTTGATAACTCTGCAAACCCTTGGTGTTCTCTCAATGAGCTTCATGAGGTAGTCACCTGAAATGGTTTTACCTTCACAGGTGTGCTTTGTCAGGGTTCATTAGTGGAATTATTTCCCTTATTAATAAAAAGGCAAAGGGTGGCTACTTTGAGGAATCTAGAATATAAGACATGTTTTCAGTTATTTCACACTTTTTTGTTAAGTACATAATTCCATATGTGTTCATTCATAGTTTTGATGCCTTCAGTGAGAATCTTCAATGTAAATAGTTATGAAAATAAAAAGGAAACGCATTGAATGAGAAGATGTGTCCAAACTTTTGGCCTGTACTGTATGTGAATAAACTCTACATGTGTGGCCTCTGATGTGATTCTTATTTCCCAGTATGGCCCGTAGTAAAGTTGAGTTTGACCCCCCTCTAAATAGCAGAAATGGATGTGTGATTTTAATTTCTACCTAGTGTAGTTGATAGGTCACTGCTTCTTTCAAGGCATGTTTGTTTTGTTTCCATTGTGTGTTCTGTGTTGTCAAATGGCTTAAAAAAACAATAAAAATAGAGCCAATCCAATACAAATTTATTTGTAAAGCACATTTAAAAACAACACAGTTTAGTCAAGTGCTGTACATAAAAAAAAACAAGTGTCACAATATTACGTAAACTGTATTAATCAAAGCCATATTTTAGATTGTTTAGCTTTACAATTTTTACCCATTTTTAAGCAAGCTGTAAGCCAACAGTAGGTTAACTTTACCTGCTGCAAAGTGTATTGCTAACTAGCATCACAATCAATGATATATAAAGTGGTGTCGTTTTATGAGTATATGTACACGAGCACAGTATCGGTCGAGATACCGATAACCCTTAATGAAAAATAAAGAGTTGAACCCCTTTGTCTAAAGGAGGGATAAAGAGAGGAGAGAGTTGAGGTCCTCTTTGTTAGAGGAGAGTGATGGAGGGGAGAGAGGAGGGAAGAGAGAGACCCTAACCCTTAACCCTAATCCCAGGAAAAATGCAGGAAAAAAGAGGTTTAAAGGTGCTCTAAGCGATGTCACACGTTTTTAGGCTATCAAATTGTTTGTCACATACAACAAACATCTGCTCACTATCCACCAGCTGCCTGTCCCCTGATCACACTGTGAAAAAACACGGTCTCTGTAGACAGTCCAGGCTCCACAAATGGCATCAATAACAAACTGCCCAACCTGCACCACCAACCATTACAAACAGCCAATAACCGATAAGACGGAATTGGGGGGTTAGTTCGCGGAGGCACGGAAGGAAGGGGGAGGGGATAGGATGAGGAGGAGGATGGGGCGAGTTAGACTCCATTTTGTTTGACAATACTTCGAACGTCAACAAGAAGTGATGTCACCCAACATCGCTCAGAGCACCTTTAAGTGAATGCATCGGACCGTTTTTCTGCCATTGTCTTCCCAGTTCAACTGCCCAATCATCGGACAAAGCAAGGGAAACCATTGAGATAAATTGCTCATTCCCTAACACCCTAACCATAACCCCTCTAACCCTAACACTAAACCCCTAACCCTAACCCCCTAACCTTAACCCTTTTCCAACATTTTTGTAGGTTTGTTCTAACTGATGTTTCTCAGCGTCCTGCTGGTCCAGTGAGCAGGTCATCGGTCTCGGTGGGAGCGTCCCCCGTCTCCAGAGCTCTCCCTACGTTCTGCCAGAAGACTCCCGTGTGTTGGCCGGCCTGGGGCCAGCTCAGGTAGGTGCGTTTCTTCACCAGCTTCCTCATGCGGTAGTAAGGAGACAGCTGGTGGGCCGGGATCTCCTCCAGAAACAGCAGAATCAACACATCCTTCTGCTCGTCAAACAGACGGAAGCTGTAACAACACACAAAGCAGTGGAATGTAATTAAGTATATTTACTACAGTACAGTACTTCAGTACAAATGTTGAGGTACTTGTACTTTACGTGAGTCTTTTCTTTTCATGCAAATTTATACTTCCACTCTCCTACATTCATCTGACAGCTTTAATTACTAGTTACTTTACACATTAAGATTTCAGCACACAAAACTCATGTAGTTTATAAAATAGAATAGCAAAAACATGATCAAATACATTGAAACAAATCTAAAAAGGTGTGAAAATATATCAAAAAGTTGAAAAAAAAAATGTCAGAAAAGATGTTGGTAAGATATGTGTAATTCATGGCTCAATTCATCATGCTCTATAGAGCAGGAAGTTCTGACGGATGTGAACGCCCCCACCTGGCCATCTGGATCTCTCTGGAGCACCACTCACTCTGCAGGTAACGCCGGGTGATCACACAGATGGTCTTCCTGCTGCCGTATATGGCGTCTGTGATGTTCTCTATGATCGGTTTCCCTGTGGAGAGTTCAGACACACCTGAGATATCATCAACTGCATCTTTAAGAACACTTTCTCAGGTTTCCTGTTTTAAAACCAGTTAGCTGGAAACAGGGCTGTTCCCCAAACTAAGCTGAAACATAATACCAACGGAAACACCAATACAATACGGTCAGGTGCCTTTGGCGTTGTTATTGACGCTTAAAGTCTCCATTAGCATCAGAACTACATGCGCTTGGTCGGGACTATGACTCAATTAGGTTTAATCAAAAGATGGTGGGTGGGCTTATTAAAGCTACGTTTCCATGACAAGAACGGGACAGTTGGGTTTAGGAGAAGATCGTGGGTGGGGTTATGAAATTAATGTTTCAGTGACACGCCGGTCTCCTGGGTGAAAGTCCTGTGTTGTATGACCCGTCCACCTGGAGCCTATTTTTCAATATTTTTTTCTTCTACGTGACTGGTGGTTGCTGCGTTCTCGCCCAATACTGGACCAATTTTAAAGGTTGTTATTCCTATCGGTCTCTTAAGCACAAAAACAAGGAAAATAGCGTCCAGGTTAAAAGAAAACAAAGTTACCCTTTAAGAAGTTTTACTGAAGTGGAGTTTTAAACACTCAGGGACCTATCTTGCACCCGGCGCAGCACAAAGTCCTACGCCAGTGTCTGTGTTAGTTGAAGACCGACGCAGTTGTCAATTTCCTGTCCAGCACAGGCGTCGTTTATATGGGCGTGCTGGTCTTACAGGGAGGTGTGTTCAGGTGCATTCTGGGCGTACTGGTCTTACAGGAAGGTGTGTTCAGGTGCATTCTGGGCGCGCTGGTCTTACAGGGGGTGTGTTCAGGTGCATTCTTGGCGTATTACTATTTTGAGGCAGCGGTAAGTAATCGTGCCATGGATAAAAAAAAAATTGGTCTAAAGTCAATAATGCAGCATTTTATTGTTATTTTAACAGCAAATTAGTAAAATAATCCTAGACTTATGCACAGCATGTGCACATTGTGCGCTAGGCGCTTCATGCCCTGTGCTTATCGTTAAAATAGGGCCCCATATTTAACAGTGTGTTATTGATACTTTTACATCAAGTAAATGACTTGTTCCACACATTGTTTGGTCCATGCATTACCTTAAAGGGGTGATAGAATGCAAAACCGATTTTACCCTGTCAAAGTTGAATAACGACAGTTCGGAGGGTAAATAGGACATACATAGAAGCTCAAAGTCCCACTGACACCCCTTTACTATAAAAATCTCATATTTTGAAACTGCCGCTGAAAACGGGCGAATCCCAACAAAGCTGGAAGTTGACGTCAACCTCCCAAAAACCGGAACCTTTGTCAGCCCATGGTTTGTATTAAGAGAACGGTCACGCCCCAACATTTACATAGGCTACACAACTGACCTGAGATCAGGTAGTCTTCCGAATCTAGGTCGCGCAGATCTCTGCTATTCCATTACAAAATTCACTTCTGAAACTTTTTTATGCGAGAAATCAACTATGTAAAGCTCAAATATGGGCCGTTTTACAAAAATGGATAGCTAATAGCACATTTTGTCCGACTGTGTGTCGGAGTTCAGCGCTGGTGCTGCCTGTGTTGCTGCCTCGCCGCCCCGCCTGCCTTCCTTCACACACCCCGGCCTGCTCTGAGGTAGATGGAGCTCCGTTACGACTGGCAGCCCACACAGCACTCCATACCCGCGCAAAGTCACCGGTTTTTGGATAATGGATTACTACACGCTGATGCTCTGACAGGGCTCCAGGGCCTGCAGTTCCCCTCTTCCTAATGCCAGGTGTGTGTGAGTGAGAGCGCGGTCAGAGAGCTTGTTACGCCAGCAATCTCTTACCACAGGTTCCAGTTAATCTTATAATGTGTGTAATTATAATGTGTTGAGTTATTTAAACAAACGATCGGTGAAATATACGCCTCTTGTCCGCGAGTCTCATTGATAGAGCCTGCGGCTGGATGGAGCTATAGCTAGAGGAGGCTAGCTATAGCTAGCCTCTTCTTAGAATCACTCTGGAATTCACAAAAATTCATTAACTTGAAATCGGACACCGTTGTTAGCTTTATAAAACATTTAGTTAGATGTTGTATAACTGGCTTGACGAAATTCAAACTGTAAATATACGACAGAATTACGCCGAAAATGAAGCTAACTATCCGTGATTTGTAGCTACACACAGCTAGGATTGAAGGGACAGTCGCAGCTAACGAAACCCTTACAGCTCACAAATATTCATTAACTTGAAATCGGACACCATTGTTAGCTTTATAAAACATTTAGTTAGATGTGTAAGTGGCGTGACAAAATTCAAACCGTAAATATACTCGAATTACGACCAAAAATGAAGCTAACTAGCTGCAATCTTGTACACCTAGGATTGTAGGGACAGTTGCAGCTAACGAAACCCTTACAGCTCACAAATATTCATTAACTTGAAATCGGACACCGTTGTTAGCTTTATAAGATATTTAGTTAGATGTGTAAGTGGCGTGACGAAATTCTAACCGTAAATATACTCGAATTACGACCAAAAATGAAGCTAGCTTACTAGCCGCAATCTTGTACACCTAGGATTGTAGGGACAGTTGCAGCTAACGAAACCCTTACAGCTCACAAATATTCATTAACTTGAAATCGGACACCGTTGTTAGCTTTATAAGATATTTAGTTAGATGTGTAAGTGGCGTGACGAAATTCTAACCGTAAATATACTCGAATTACGACCAAAAATGAAGCTAGCTTACTAGCCGCAATCTTGTACACATAGGATTGTAGGGACTGTCGCAGCTAACGAAACCCTTACAGCTCACAAATATTCATTAACTTGAAATCGGACACCGTTGTTAGCTTTATAAAACATTTAGTTAGATGTGTAAGTGGCGTGACGAAATTCTAACCGTAAATATACTCGAATTACGACCAAAAATGAAGCTAGCTTACTAGCCGCAAGCTTGTACACATAGGATTGTAGGGACTGTCGCAGCTAGCTAACGAAACCCTTACAGCTCACAAATATTCATTAACTTGAAATAGGACACCGTTGTTAGCTTTATAAAACATTTAGTTATGTTGTATAACTGGCGTGATGAAATTCAAACTGTAAATATACTCGAATTACGACCAAAAATGAAGCTAACTAGCCGTGATTTGTAGCTACACATAGATAGGATTGAAGGGACAGTCGCAGCTAACGAAACACCTAGCTAAACTTCACAAATATTAACTTGAAATCGGACACCGTTGTAAGTTTTATATACATTTAGGTATATGTTGTATAGCTAAGTGGCGTGACATTGTGTGTAACATGTGGTAAGAGATTGCTGGTGTAACAAGCTCGCTGACCGCGCTCTCACTCTCACACAACGGGCCATTTAGCTAGCAGGAAGAGGGGAGTTACAGGCCCCTGGAGCTCTGTCAGGGCTGCCAGCCTAACGGAGCTCACAGCAGGCCGGGGTCTGTGAAGGAAGGCTAGCCGGGCGGCGAGGCAGCAGCACCATCGCTGAAGTCCGACACACACTCTTACCATATTTGCAATTAACCATCAATTTTCTCTCAAAACGGCCCATATTTGAGCTTTATATAGTTGATTTCTCACCTAAAAAAGTCTCAGAAGTGAATTTGGTAATGAAACCTTGCAGTGTCTGGAATATGAGATTCTGTCGCTTCTCTAATGGTTGTGTATTGGGGATTCGCTCAAACAATCAGCGCGCATCTCTAATGTCTGCCTATGGCAATTCGCTCAACCAATCAGCGTGCAGCTCATCTAAATATTCACGAGCATACCATATTTGGAAGAAAAGCTCTTGTTACAAATAGGGCCAAAACACAGGGATGCATAAGGGCCAATAAAATATCATCCAGGCCATTTTCAGCCCAACCAATGTTACATACCCCATTAGGAGACCATAAGGAACAGTGTGAAATAGTCTATATAATCATTCAATCACCCCTTTAAGAAATATTGATATTTGAGATCACTTTCAATATTGGGAGGCAATTGTTTGAAACTACATTTTCTTGTTCTTTTATCTAAAGAAATTTAGATTAATCTTTTAAGTTTGTCTGTGTCCACTCTTCCTCTTATTTTCTTCCTGTCAGAGATGTAGTGAATACAGAGCACATACAGTTTATATATATAGTTATAGTATTTGCATCTGGGAGGTTTCACATCAGTTTTTTTCTTTTTGCAGCTCTCTGCGTCTGTATGTCTGCTAAACACTCGCTAACACTCGATTCATGAAACGTGCTTCTTTGGTTTTGATATGACAGAAGATACGGAAAAGCATAATATGTCCATTTTAACAGTGTGTTATTGATACTTTTACCTAAAGTAAAGGACTTCTTCCACACATTGCTTTGTTCATGCATTACTTTAAAAAAGTATTGGGATTCAATTGTTTGTCTGTGTCCTTTCTTCCTGTTATCTTCTTCCTGTCAGAGATGTTGTGAACACAGAGCACATACAGTTTTATATATATATAGTTAAAGTGTTTGCATCTGAGAGGTATCACATCAGTTTTTTTCATTTTGCAGCTGTCTGTGCCTGTATGTCTGCTAAACACTTGCTAACACTCGCTTTATTTAAAGTGCTTCTTTGTTTTTGATGCAGCTTGCGGTGGAAGGCCAGTATCAGATGTACTTCTCAGATTTAAATAACTTTAGCCATCAGAGTCAGCATCAACTTTAAAAACACCCCCCCAGAAGCTTTTTTCACCTGGGTCTAACATTGGGCAAGTTAGCGTAGAGTAGCGTTAGCCGCTGAATAGCTTAGCGCAGGGGCTAATGGACCCACGTTTGTATCTCGTAATTGACCCCACTAATAATGCCCGAAATGATACCAAAGTTCTACACTAGTACAAATAGGATATGTACTCATTAAACGATGGATTGGAAAGTTTGTAAGTACACCAGAAGTTTATGAACACTTGCCTGCTCTCTTCTGCTCTCTGTTGCTGCTGCTACCTGCAGTTAGACGAGTGCTTAGGGACCATCTACAAGTTACTACACCCGAAAAGAGATACAACAAAAATATGTATTAATTTAATGATTAAATAAGTCTCCAAACTTACCTCAATTATTACTTGTCTCCTGCTAGTTATATTACAGCACTTACTTTAAAAAATAAGTTAATTTAAAAAAATATTTTTGTTGCATCTCTTTTCGGTGTTGTAATTTGTAGACAGCCCTAAGCACTAAGCAGAGAGCAGAAGCCAGCAGGTAAGTGTTATTTACATAAACTTCTGGTGTACTTACAAACTTTCCAATCCATCGTTTTATGAGTGCATAACCAATATATACTAGTGTAGACCTTTGGTATCATTTCGGACATTATTAGTGGGGTCATTTAAGAGATACAAACGTGGGTCCATTAGCCCCTGCGCTAAGCTATTCAGCGGCTAACGCTACTCTACGCTAACTCGCCCAATGTTAGACCCAGGTGAAAAAAGCTTCTGGGGGGGTGTTTGGCTCGAGGTCATGCTGCAAAGGACCCTAGGGTAAATTACTCCGAACCATCACTTTAAATAAGTAGTTTGAGTGCCTGAACCTAACCAAACTGGGACCGTTTCAGTTAACGTGTTTAAAACTGTGAGCATTACGTGCTTGGTTCCAGATATGAGGACGGAAAACGCTGCTGTTGGTCGTATCAAATGGGAGAAATAAACAACCTATATCCTTGTGTGGTTTGAAGGAACTATTTGCCGTTTTAAGGATTTGAAGAAAATATTTTTCTGGAGAGGATAATTTCTTTTCTGGCTATCACCAGACCAAGCTCAATCTTTTAAGATTGAACATGAGTCTGGGGAGTCTGCTCTGTATTTTCTACTGCCCAAGATTCGTGATCAACATAGTTAGCATAGTTCAAATGACTCTGTATGCATTTGGATAGTCCTTCAACCAATCAAACCAACGATCCAGTTGATGTAGCAGCGACAGTGGCATGAACGGGTTTCTGCACTTCGGTGGTCGTCATGTTGAATGTAAACAAAAAGCTGCTTGATTGCTTCTCTATTGTCATTGTGTTAAACCTGCGAATAAAGCGGCAGGTGGATAAGCCAGTTTGAGATTGGTCCCCGCAAATTTGTAACGGAAGCAGCATAGAATAATGTACAGGTTTCCAGCCGGAGCGAGAAATCAAATCGCCAGCAGATCAGGCTGGGTTTACCGAGTCTAGACAGTTTCTGTTTTGAAGTGGGAATTTTAGTGGCAACACTTAACCCTTGTGTTGTCCTTCCGTCAACCTCAATGCCTGTTTTTTCACAAACACACTGTTTGTTTTTGTTTTTTCCAACAATTTAAATTATACAATTTTTCTTCCACACATTTTCCGAGCTTATTTGTACGTCCCATATTTTCAGACATGAAACATTGCTGAAAAATTGAAAATGGGTCAATTTGACCCAAAGTCAACACAAAGGTTAAGTATTAGGGCCATTTCTGAACTTGACAAAATGTCGGTTTTGTGTAATAAATTATGGACAGAAAGCAGACAAGAATAGAAATTCAGTACAAGATGAAGACAGACAGAGTAAGAGTTTACCCGGTTGGAAGTCCCTGTGGTGCAGACAGAGCCTCCAGCCTTGCACTCCTTCCAGCACCGGAAGCATCTCTTGGTAAACCCAGGCCTCGTCGTCAACATTGTAGGAGATGAAGGCGTCATAGTGATGATGAGTTCCTGCCTTTCTCTTCCTGCTGTCATATAGGAAGGCCAAGAATAGGTGGTAGGCGTAGGCTAGCTGCCACCTCAGAAAGTGGTAGATGAAGGATGCGAGGAGTGTAAGAACAACCAGACAAGTACTGGAAATGAAGCAGAGGAAGCTAATGTCCATCCAACAGGACTGGATGTTAAAGTCCAGAAGCTTGTTTCCTTGTTCAGCCACAGGGAAGGAACATGTGTACTGATAGGCGTTAGCAACCTGAGTTTGGTTGTTGTTCTTCACCCATTGGATAAAACCAGCATTAGAGCAGTCACAAGTGAAAGGGTTGTTTTGCAGATCGAGGTATGTTAGTGAAGAGAGAAATTTGAAGACCATCTCATTGATCACGGTTATCTCATTGTTACTTAGTTTCAAACATCTGAGTGCAGACAGATTGGCCTGGAACAGAAAGTCCAAAGACTTGATCTTACTTTCGGAGAAATCGAGAACCTGCAGGTGCGGCATTGGCTGAAACAGTCCAGGATCCAAGTCTGACAAATCAGTCTGTCTGATTGTCAAACTCTTGATCTGGCGATTGTATTTAAAAGTGTCCACATCTGGCGCAAAAACGTAGAAATTCTCAGCTGTGAAATCTTCTAAATGTTTCATAGCCTGAAGCATTTCTGCTGGTATGTCAAAGGGATAACCAGTGTGACAACTCTTGCAAGTTACTGTGAGAACTTTCGTAGATTTTAAAGGAGAGAAAGCTTCATCATTTTTCATTTGAGGACCTTTGAAACCATCATTAATGAAGTAGGTTGTAAGATTTTCCAACTGCTGTAAACCTCTGAATTTATTTTCAAATTTGAGTGGAAGAGATACACTTAGGTTACTTAGGTTATTCAATCCATCAAAAGCCTTATCTTTCACCCCCCTGATATGTTTTGACACCACATCCAAATATTTTAAGGACCCTAAACTTTGAAAATCCCCCTTTTCAAGAATAAGTACAAAGTTGTTGCTCAGATCCAAGAACTCAAGCTTCTTCAGGCCTATTTTGAATGCGCCTCCGAATGTCCACAGCAAGTTGTTGCTCATATCTAAAACCTTCAGGTCATTAAGACTTTCAAAGACGCATCTGTCCAGTTTGGCAATGTGGTTGCTGCACAGATAAAGCTCCCTGAGGTGCTTTGTGTTCGTGAAATCCTCACAGCTCAACTCAGAGATTTTATTGACACAAATGTTTAGGATCTCGAGAGAGGAGAGTCTCTGAATGTCATCTGGCACCTTGGTGAGATGGTTGTTCTCTAAAGTTAGGGAACTCAGTTGCTTCATCAGTCGAATCGAGCCTTTAGACAGTTCAGTCATTGAAGTATCTGACAAATCAAGCTCACTGAGCTGAGAGCAAGCTACAAGTTTTGCACTTATATTGGGGATGTTGTTCCAATACAGATCCAGCTTCTTAAGTGTCGGGATCTTGCAAACCGTAGCTAGCAGACCTTTGTGGATCCACTTCTCCATATAATTAAGTCTCAGATGCACCAGTGAGTCGAGACTCTGCAGGACTTTTCGGATCTCTTCGAAAGCACTACACGGGGAATTAAAATACAGCTGAGTTATGTTCCTGAGTAAAGTCTTGTCAGGTATGTCCCATTTCCAGCCGGCAACATGGCCAGACATAGAAAAGTCTATCATCTCAAGGTGAGGAAAGATCTGTGTTGTGATGCTGAACTTTTCAAACACCTTATTCGAAAAATCCAACACCTTAAGGCTTGAGGGCTCATTCAGCAGCAGATCTTTGGTCTGAAAGGAGGGAAATAGATTGTCTCTAATGCTTAGTTTCTGTATAAGTGGTAGCTGTAGGATGGGCTGAATGTCAGCGACTTGTTGGAGCTTGTTTGATTCTAAAATCAAGGTTTTTAATCTGGTCAGGGATTGAAAGGCCGAGGTATGAATGGACTGAATGTTGTTTCTGGAGAGATCAAGCGTGGTAAGGTTGGACAGTCCCTGAAAGAGGTTGCCTGTCAGGTTATTGAGTTTGTTATAGGCCATGTAGAGACTTGTTAGCGCCACCAAATGGATGAAAGATCCATCATCCACGTGAGTAATCTGATTTTCGTTCAGCGCCAAAAATCTGAGCATTGACAGATCCCTGAAATCGTCCATGTGGATCAGTTCAAGCTGATTGAACGAGAGATGCACTACATTCGCATCTCTTGGTATGTCATCAGGGACAGTTACAAGTTCATGGTTTGTGCAATCCAAAACAACATCAGCCAAGGCGTCATTAGAATAACCGATGTAGCAGTTTTTCAGAGAATAAGCCAGGGAAGGGTTCAGATGATGCACGAGACACAGAAGTAAGACAACAAGTCTCTGTATGTAGTACAAAGACAAACCTCCCATTGCTGGCATGATGCCAATGTTTAGGACCATCGCTGGAAGGAGTTACTGCAGGCAGAGATTTGTTGAATGTTGTTCAAGGAATAACATCTGTAAAGGACAACACAAAACATCATGCAACATTACTTTATCCTGCAAAGCAATAGCTTCACATTTTGGGAAAATACGCTTCTTCTTGCCTTTCTTTCTTGGGGGCGGTGTGAAAGCTTATTCAAACTCTGGTGCGGGATGAATAACTGAACTCTGGTCTGCTTGAAAACGGGGGTCACGGGACAAGAACGGGACACAAACCCTGTATGGCATCAGTATTATGTCATATCTCGCGAGCCAAGTAAAACATGCTCCACAAGCAAATTATCTCATTTCACACCCGCAGAAAGCACTTATTGCACACTTATTCAGCAATTTAATAGGAATAGGCAAACGTGAATCTTAACAAAGGGAGATGGAAAGAATGGCACATGCGCATATAAAAACACAGCACACACATAGAGAGGAGGACGCAAAGTTGATTTCTGCATGCCTGCATGAAACTTTTGACATTTGGCGGCAGAAACCAAGGACGAACTAGCCCTCCTCTGATTGGTCACTTTCAAGGCAATTAGACCATCACGGATCTTCTTAGTTTACCTTGATTGACAGCTTTCAGTTAGTCTCTGTCTTTATAACAATGTAGCGCAAGATAGTACCATGAATAAAGTAATATATGTTTCTCTCATCCATTCTAATGTTGGCACATGTGCGATGATTTTGAAATGTCCATGAATCCTTGCCGTGGATGTGATCAATGCTACGTCACCAACAGACCATTATATAGGAATATAAGTATTTAAAACAAAGTAAAGTGCTCAAACGTCCATTGTGCTATATAATGATAAAATCCCAGCGGCAGCTGCTGGTTGTGTTCATCAGCTACAGAGCTCCAGGAAGCCGGTTACAGCGGTACTTGTTTAGTCGCCAACAGGTGACACCAACCCGGCTACATACATCGCCAGATGCCGGTCCTTTCAGGGGCCATGGCAATGACACAAAAACGACTAAATGTAGAAAAATATCGTTGTTTGGATTAAAACACTCCTGAGAAAGTATTTTGATTTTGCCTCGAAGTAACTCCGCTCCCCAGTGTTTTATGTTGACAGCACGTTGTGCTATATGAGCTCATTTTCCATTGAATATTTAAGTCATAAGTGTTTTGGCACGGCTGGCCGAGTGACACGACCCATTGTATTGAAAGGGATAAAGGTCCCCACCTCTGCTTTTTTCACAAATAGCACCCTGGCTGTAAGCCTGGCCAGCAGGCTTACAGCCATTTATTCCACAAATTGTGTGATAATGTGATAACGTTATAGCCTACTAATAGCCTAAATTAAATATGCCAAAAAAAAGTGTAATCTGGTATTGTTAGTAGGGATGAACCAAATCCAGGATTTGGCTTCGGATTCGGCTAAATATATACCGATTATAGACGGGGTTCGGTTTCTGCCGAACCTTAGAATTTTTTTCACCGAACCGAACCCTATGCATGCAACACTGGTCGATGTAATGACGGTGCCGTTGATTAAAGGAAGGTGTTTATGTAGGTGGATCGTTCAATGCAGTAGGCTATGAGAAATTGAAAATGGAACTCGTGAGCAGAAAAAGTGTTGTTTGGTTGTACTTTCAGTCAAAAGAAGGCCATTCAAGTCAAGCTGATTTGTCTAGTGGTGGCAAGGACCCTAAACAATACACAACATCGCCGCTGTTAAAACATTTGGTATGAAACATCAAAAAGAATACGAGTTGTGCATGAAGGAATCTACACACAGCAGCCAAAATGCAGCAACATCAGGTATGGCAAAGGAAGGACAGTCACAGCTAAAAACTGAGAGTAGGATTCGGCCGAACCCCAAAAATATTTTTTGGGATTCGGTGCATCCCTAATCGTTAGTCATGTTGGCTAAGGCTAAAATGTTAGCTTTAATGTTAGAGATAAGGGTGCATTGCGAACTGGCAAGGATTATGGACATTTCAAAAGTATTGCACATATTCCAGCATCAGAACGGAAAGGAGACACTGTCTATGTCTTTATTTATGGTGCTATCTTGTGCTACATCATTAAAAAAGTCATAAAAACTGTTCTTCGGCCAAGAACTCTGAGCTTTCTGAATGAAGGCTGTCAAACAGTTCCTCCTTGGTTTTTGCCCCCAAAATGTCAAACGGACAAGATTGTAAATTTGGAGGGAAAGGCCAAAAAACTAAAGATCTTTTGAATAAAACTTGAAATCTTATGAGCAAAATAATCTTCTTCCATTGATGCATACGACAAAAACACTGAAAATCTTCACATGTGAGAAGCACAAATCACTTATTTGTCTTGTCTTAAGAATTTTTATCTAGATACTAGTGCATTTTAAGGAATTCCATTTGATTCCATAGATTTTAGGACATTTTAGGAAATTCCAGGAAGAAGACAAACATTTTTGCATTCAAGAAGAAGTTCAGTTTATCACCATATCACCAGATTTATCCCCATGAAGTGTGAATGTTGAGTTAGGTTTTTAGCACAAAAACAGCAGCAGAAATACTGATACATTTTCTGATACTCACAGTACTTCTTTAGATCTCCGCGTCTCGGCCGTCTGAACACGGCGTCTTCGGTTTTCAGTTCTGATGTTTCCACGACAGCAGCGGAGGATATAATGGTCACATCTGATCAATCATCTCACTTCCCTTTTCATATATGAGTAATTTCCTTAAACAGAATGACAACTGACAGAGAAATAACAGAACAAACAACACATATGTGAAGAAGATAAGGCAGAGCTTCAGGGTTTCCAAGCCCAAAATCTTTCAAGGTGTTTAAAAATAACTTAAACTTTTTGTCATTTCCTCTAACTATTTCTGACTGGAATGGCAAATCAATGCAGCAACCTTAGCTTTGTTTTGGAACTTAAAAATGGAGCATACCCCTGGACCCCCCCCCCTACCCCCCATGTGTGGGCTCCGACCCCAAATGTTTTTAACATCTGGCTCCACCCCTGAATGTTTGCACAAATGTGAACTTAATAATTTCTCCTTTACTTTAGAAAACCAGTATTTAGATCGAGGCTTTGACCTACCACGGCATTACACATGCACATTTCAGTGCTGTAAAATACTACATAATGACTACAAAACATACTGCATAGTTGATAGGTAACTGGTTCTGTTAAAGAATCTTTGTTTTGTTTCTATTGTGTGTTCTCTGTTATAAAAAGGCTTTAAAAAAAACAATAAAAATAGTGCCAATTCAATCCAACTTTATTTGTAAAGCACATTCATTAACAACAGAGTTTGGTCAAAGTGTTGCATATTAAAAAAGCAACAAATGATCACAATATTACATCAAATTAATTAATAAAAGCCACACTTTAGACTGTTTAGCTTTAAGATTATTTTCTGTTTTAAAGCCAGCTGTAAGCCAGCAGTATTTTTTACTTTACCTGCTGCCAAGTGTATTGCTAATTAGCATCACAAGCAATGATATATAAAGTGGTGTCGTTTTATGAGTATATGTACATGAGCACAGTATCCGTCAAGATATCGATAACCCTTAGGGAAAAATAAAGAGTTGAACCCCGTTGTCTAAAGGAGGGTTAGAGAGGAAAGGAGAGAGTTGAGCTCCTCTTGGTTAGAGGAGAGGAATGGATGGGAGAGAGGGGGGAAGAGAGACCATAACCCTAACCCCTAAACCTAACACCAAAACCTAATGCCTAAACCTAACCCCTATTAAGTAATATTCCTTTAAAGGCATACTATGCAATTTCAATTTTTGTCAAACAGCAACCCCTAGAGTCGATGTGGTGTATTTGTATATAACGTTACCTTTGCTGCTTTTTAGTGAAAGATTGACCGAGTGGGACTCTTGCGGGTTCCTCACGTTTTTCATTTTCTCATTTTCTTTTCCTTAATTCTTCCGACCGTGCTTTCTTTGTTTTCTTCGTCGACTCTGCCATGATTCTCTTCTGAAATGCGTGTTACTGTGTTCCACAGAGGCTGATTAGTTTGCGGAAGCACGGAAGGGAGGGGATGGGATGAGGAGGAGGGAGGGGCAACCTAGACTCTCTTTTGTTAAACTACAAGAAGTCAACAAGAAGTGATGTCACCCAACATCAATTAGAGCACCTTTAAGTGAATGCAATGGACCATTTTTCTGCCTTTGTCTTCCCAGTTCAACCGCCCAGTCATCGGACGAAGCAAGGGAAGCCATTGAGATAAATTGCTCATTCCCTAACCCCATAACAGTAATCCCACTAACCCTATCCCTAACCTTGACCCTTTTCCAACTTTTTAAAAGCTTTTTTCCAACTGGTGTTTCTCAGCATTCTGCCGGTCCAGTGAGCAGGTCAGCGGTCTCGGTGGGAGCGTCCCCCGTCTCCAAAGCTCTCCCTACGTTCTGCCAGGAGACCCCCGTGTGTTGGCCAGCCTGGGGCCAGCTCAGGTAGGTGCGTTTCTTCACCAGCTTCCTCATGCGGTAGTAGGGAGACAGCTGGTGGGCCGGGATCTCCTCCAGAAACAGCAGAATCAACACATCCTTCTGCTCGTCGAACAGACGGAAGCTGTAACAACACACACAGCAGTGGAATGTAACTAAGTACATTTACTACAGTACTGTTCTTCAGTCCAATAGTGGAGGTAGTTGTACTTTACTTGAGACTTTTCTTTTCATGCCACTTTCTACTTCTATTCTGCTACATTAATCTGATAGCTTTAGTTACTAGTAACTTTACACATTAAGAGATCTGCACACAAAACTCATGTAGTTTATAAAATACAATAGCAAACACGTGATCAAATACATTGAAAAACAATCTAAAAAGGTCGGAAAAAGTGTAAAAAACAACTTTCAGAAAAGATATGTGTAAGATATGTGTAATTCATGGCTCAATTCAAACAATATCAAAAATGTATTTGTCTCTCCCCATTCACCAACGGACATATTTTTACTGAAATAATGTCCCATAGTGGTCCAAAGGAAGAGGGGACTTTGCCTCTATAAAGCAGGATGTTCTGACGGATGTGAGTGCCCCAACCTGGCCATCTGGATCTCTCCGGAGCACCACTCGCTCTGCAGGTAACGCCGGGTGATCACACAGATGGTCTTCCTGCTGCCGTATATGGCGTCCGTAATGTTCTCTATGATCGGTTTCCCTGTGGAGAGCAGACACACCTGTGATATCATCAACTACATCTTTAAGATCACTTTCTCACCTGGAAATCAGTCAGCTGGAAACAGGGATGTTCCCCGAACTAAGCTGAAACATAATATCAACAGAAACACCAACACAATACGGTCAGGTGCCTTTTGTGGTGGCGTTGCTTAAAGTCTCCTTTAGCGTCAGATCTACATGCGCTTGGTCGGGACTATGTCTCAATTAGGTTTAAGGAAAGGAAGGTGGGTGGGCTTATTAAAGGTACATTTCCATGACAAGAACGTGTCAGTAAGGTTTAGGAGAAGTTCGTGGGTGGGGTTAGAAAATTCACGTTTCAGTTACACGCCAGTCTCCTGGGTGAAATCCTGTATTGTATTACCCATCGCCCTGCAGCCTATTTTCCCATGTTTTTCTTCTAAGTGACTGATCGTTGCAGCTTTCTCGCCCCCAATACTGTTCCAATTTTAAAGATTGTTATTCCTATCGTTCACTTAGAAAAATAGGGTCCAGGTTAAGTAGTTTTACTGAAGTAGAGTTTTAAAGGGGTGATAGAATGCAAAACCGATTTTACCTTGTCATAGTTGAATAATGACAGTTTAGTGGGTAACTAGGACATAGAACCTCTAAATCCCATTGACACCTCTTTCCTCTGCAAATCTCACTATTTGAAACTGCCTCTGAAAACGAGTGAATCTCAACGAGCCCAATAGTTGATGTCAACTATTGCGCCTCCTCCTCATTTGGCTGTAGTCTGTGTTTGTCACGCCCAACATTTACATAGGATACAAAACTGACCGGAGATCAGTTAATCTTCTGAATCCACGTCGTGCAGATCTCAGAAATTAGTATACATTGTTGATCTGCTATTTTACCATTAAATTCACAGACTTAAACACAGAAATAAACGCCGCTTGTCCGTGAGTTTCATTGATAGAGCCTGCGGCTGGATGGAGCTCTATCAATGAGAGCTAGCTAGCCTCCTCTTGGAATTCCTCTGAAATTCACAAAAATTCATTAACTTGAAATCGGACACCGTTGTTAGCTTTATAAGACATTTAGTTAGATGTTGTATAAGTGGCGTGACGAAGTTCAAACTGTAAATTTACTCGGAATTACGCTGAAAATGAAGCTAACTATCCGTGATTTGTAGCTACACACAGCTAGGATTGAAGGGACAGTCGCAGCTAACTCTTACAGTTCACAAATATTCATTAACTTGAAATCAGACACGGTTGTTAGCTTAATAAAACATTTAGTTAGATGTTGTATAAGTGGCGTGACGAAATTCAAACTGTAAATATACTCAAATTGCGACCAAAAGTGAAGCTAACTAGCCGCAATCTGTACACATAGGATTGACGGGACAGTCGCAGCTAACGAAACCCTTACAGCTCACAAATATTCATTAACTTGAAATCGGACACCGTTGTTAGCTTTATAAGACATTTAGTTAGATGTTGCATAGCTAAGTGGCATGACATTGTGTGTAACATGTGGTAAGAGATTGCTGGTGTAACAAGCTCGCTGACCGCGCTGTCACTCTCACACACGGCCATTGAGCTAGCAGGAAGAGAGGAGATGCCTGCCCTGGAGCTCTGTCAGGGCAGCGGCGTTTGGTAGCTAGCCCATTAGCCCAAACATTGACTTTGCGCGGGTATGAGGTGCTGTGGGCTGCCAGCCGTGCCGGAGCTCAATCGAGCTCACAGCAGGCCGGGGTCTGTGGAGGAAGGCAGGCCGGGCGGCGAGGCAGCAACACAGGCCGCTCAACTCCGACAATTTGCAATTAGCCATCCATTTTCGTAAAACCGCCCATATTTGAGCTTTATATAGTTGATTTCTCGGATAAAAAAGTCTCAGAAGTGAATTTTGTAACAAAACATTGCAATGTCTGGAATATGAGATTGTCGCTTCTCTAATGTGTGTGTATTGGGGATTCGCTCAACCAATCAGCACGCGTCTCTAATGCCTGTGTATGGCGATTCGCTCAACCAATCAGCACGCGTCTCTACGTGTGTGTACGGAGATAAGGCTCAACCAAGCAGTGCGCAGCTCATCTAAATATTCATGACCATACCATATTTGGATGAAAAGCTCTTGTTACAAATAGGGCCAAAACACAGGGATGCATAAGGGCCAATAAAATATCAACCAGGCCATTTTCAGCCCAACCCATGTTACATACCCCATTAGGAGACCATAAGAAGCAGTGTGAAAAACCCTATATAATCATTCTATAACCCCTTTAAACACTCAGGGCCCTATTTTGCACCCGGCGCAGCGCAGCGCAAAGTCCGACGCAAGTGTCTTTGCCAGTTTAAGACCGACGAAGTTGTCAATTTCCCGTCCAGCACCCGCATCATTTAAATAGCAAATGGCCCTGCGCCCATGGGCGTGCTGGTCTTAAAAGGAGATGTGTTCAGGTGCATTCTGGGTGTATTACTAGCTTGAGGCAGTGGGAAATGATTGCGCCATTAATCAACAAAAACCTGGTCTAAAGTCAATAACGCTGGATTTTATTGTTAACAGCAAATTAGTAAAATGCTCCTAGTCATTTTGAACAGCGTGCACACACTATGCTTGTTACACACACAGGGACACGCAGCAGCACACACACATGCATAAGATTACAAATAAAAATATTACGTTGCAAATCAGCCATCATAATAGCAATGCTCCAAGGTCCAAACGCAACTGGCTTTTAAAGGGAATGGGAAATGACACTCAGATTTGTTTATTGCATATAACACCCGGAACACCCCTGATTATTGAAGACACTAAGTAAAACTCTTTGGAACCATGCACCTGGCGCACTGACCCTTTTTTCCGCTGTCAAACTAGGAAAAGTGGATTTGGACACACCCTAAATGCACCTGCGCCACGTGCTTAGGTCGTTAAAATAGGGCCCCATATTTAACAGTGTGTTATTGTTACTTTTACCTAAAGTAAAGGACTTATTCCACACATTGTTTGGTCCATGCATTATTTAAAAAAATATTAATATTTGAGATCCCTTTCAATATTGGGGGGCAAATGTTTGAAATTACTTTTCTTGTTCTTTTATCTAAGGACATTAGATTAATCTTTTAAGTTTGTCTGTGTCCATTCTTCCTCTTATTTTCTTCCTGTCAGAGATGTATTGAATACATCAACACATACAGTTTTATATATATAGTTATAGTATTTGCATCTGAGAGGTTTCACATCTGTTTTTTCTTATTGCAGCTCTCTGCGTCTGTATGTCTGCTAAACACTCGCTAACACTCGCTTCATCAAAAGTGCTTCTTTGGTTTTGATATGACAGAAGATAAGGAAAATCATAATATGTCCACTTTAACAGTGTGTTATTGATACTTTTACCTAAAGTAAAGGACTTCTTCCACACATTGTTTTGTTCATGCATTACTTAAAAAAGTTGTGGGAGGCAATTGTTTTTCTCTGTCCACTCTTCCTGTTATCTTCTTCCTGTCAGAGATGTTGTGAACACAGAGCACATACAGTTTTATATATATATAGTTAAAGTGTTTGCGTCTGAGAGGTTTCACATCTGTTTTTTCATTTTGCAGCTATCTGTGTCTGTATGTCTCCGAAACACTCGCTAACACTCGCTTTATTTAAAGTGCTTCTTTAATTTTGATGCATTTTGTGGTGGAAGGCCAGTATCAGATGTACTTCTCAGATTTAAAAAAACGATACTTTGGCCATCAGAGTCAGCATCAACTTTAAAAAATCTATCTGGGTCGAAGGTTCATAGGTTTCAAGCCATGATGTCTCTCTCTTTCTCATGGGCCGGCCAATTTCTCTGGGCGGGCAACAGGTGGGAGACAGGCAGGCTGGGGGATCTGATATTTATGTTAAAAAACCTGAAATGTTCATGCCATGGGACCTTTAACGTTAATCACTGCATAGCAATTGTTATTTTGAAATAAATGCCAGACACAAGCTTCACTTTTCTAGTCACCGGCCTATTCAAATATTTTGCAGAGAAGCCAAACTGGGAATGATTCAGTTAACGTGTTTAAAACTGTGAGAGTTATGTACTTGGTTCCAGATATGAGGACGGAAAATTCTCCTGTTGGTTGTATCAAATGGGAGAAAAAACAACCTATATCCTTGTATGGTTTGGAGGAACTATTGACTGTTTTAAGGATTTTAACAAAATATTTTTCTGGTCAGTTTCTAGTCTGGCTATCACCAGACCAAGCTCAATCTTTTAAGTGACGTATCAGCTACAGTGGCATCAATGGGTTTCTGCGCTTTGGTGGCCGTCATGTTGAATGTAAAAAAAAAGCTAGTAAGTCCCTGCAGGATAGAATAATGTACAGGTTTCCAGCCTGCTTTGCAGGGAGAAATCAAATCGCCGGCAGATCGGGCTGGGTTTACCCAGTGTAGATAGTATCGGTATTGAAGTGGGAATTTTAGTGGCAACACTTAAGTATTAGGGCAATTTCCGAAGCTGCTAAAATGTAGGCTTTGTGTAATAAATTAATGACAGATAGCAGAAAAGAATAGAAATTCAGTTGAAGATGAAGATGAAGACAGACAGAGTAAGAGTTTACCTGGTTGGAAGTCTCTGTGGTGCAGACAGAGTCTCCAGCCCTGCTCTCCTTCCAGCGCCGGAAGCATCTCTTGGTAAACCCAGGCCTCGTCGTCAACATTGTAGGAGACAAAGGCATCGTAGCGATGACAAGCTCCCGCCTTTCTCTTCCTGCTGTCATATAGGAAGGCCAGGAAGAGCCGGTAGGCATAGGCTAGCTGCCACCTCAGAAAGTGGTAGATGAAGGATGCGAGGAGTATAAGAACAACCAGACAAGTGCTGGAAATGAAGCAGAGGAAGCTAACGTCCAACCAACAGGACAGGATGTCAAAGTCCAGAAGCTTGTTTCCTTGTTCAGCCCCAGGGAAGGAACATGTGTACTGGTAGGCGTTAACAACCTGAGTTTGGTTGTTGTTCTTCACCCATTGGATAAAGCCGGCGTTAGAGCAGTCACAAGTGCAAGGGTTGTTTTGCAGATCGAGGTATGTTAGTGCAGGGAGAAATTGGAAGACTGTCTCATTGATCACGGTTATCTCATTGCCACTTAGTTTCAAACATCTGATTGCAGACAGATCGGCCTGGAACAGAAAGTCCAAAGACTTGATCTTAGTTTCGGAGAAATCGAGAACCTGCAGGTGCGGCATTGGCTGAAACAGTCCAGGATCCAAGTCTGACAAATCAGTGTGTGTGATTGTCAAACTCTTGAGCTGGCGATTGAATCGGAAAGTGTCCACATCTGGTGCAGCAATGTAGATATTCTCAGCTGTAAATTCCTCTAAATGTCTCATAGCCTGGAGCATGTCCATTGGTATGTCAAAGGGAAAACCAGTATGATAACCCTTGCATATTACTGTGAAAACTTTCACAGATTTTAAATGAAAGAAAGCTTTATAATAGTTTGGTTGAGGACTTTGGAAACCCACATCAAAGTAGATTGTAAGATTTTCCAACTGCTGTAAAGCTCTGAATTATTTTCGAAATAGAGTGGAAGAGATACACTTAGGTTAACCAGGTTATTCAATCCATCGAAAGACTTACGTTTCACCCTCCTGATATGTTTTGACACCACATCCAAATATTTTAAGGACCCTAAACTTTGAAAATCCCCCTTTTCAAGAATAACTACAAAGTGGTTGCTCAGATCCAAGAACTCAAGCTTCTTCAGGCCTATTTTAAAGGCGTCTCCGAATGTCCACAGCAGGTTGTTGCTCATATCTAAAACCTTCAGGTCATTAAGACTTTCGAAGACGCATCTGTCCAATTTAGCAATGTGGTTGGCGTACAAATGAAGCTCTCTGAGGCGCGTTGTGTTTTTGAAATCCTCACAGCTCAACTCAGAAATGGTATTAATACCAATATTTAGGATCTCGAGAGAGGAGAGACTCTGAATGTCATCTGGCACCTTGGTGAGAAGGTTGTTCTCTAAAGTTAGGGAACTCAGTTTCTTCATCAGTCGAATCGAGCCTTTAGACAGTTCAGTCATTGAAGTAGACGACAAATCAAGCTCACTGAGCTGAGAGCAAGCTACAAGTTTCACACTCATATTGGGGACTTTGCTCCAATGCAGATCCAGCTTCTTAAGTGTCGGTATCTTGCAAACCGTAGCTAGGAGACCTTTGTCGATCAACCTCTCCATATAATTCAGTCTCAGATGCATCAGTGAGTCGAGGTTCTGCAGGACTTTTCGGATCTCTTCGAAAGCAATGTACGGGGAATTAAAATACAGCTGAGTTATGTTCCTGAGTAAAGTCTTGTCAGGTATGTCCCATTGCCAGCCGCCAACATGGCCAGACATAGAAAAGTCTATCATCTCAAGGTGAGGAAAGATCTCTGTTGTAATGCTGAACTTTTCAAACACCTTATTCGAAAAATCCAACACCTTAAGGCTTGAGGGCTCATTCAGCAGCAGATCTTTGGTCTGAAATGAGGGAAATAGATTGTCTCTAATGCTCAGTTTTTGTATAAGTGGTAGCTGTAGGACGGGCAGAATGTCAGCGACTTGTTGGAGCTTGTTTGAGTCTAAAATCACGGTTTCTAATCTGGACAGAGACTGAAAGGCCGAGGTATGAATGGACTTAATGTTGTTTCTGGAGAGATCATTATGGTAAGGTTGGACAGTCCCTGAAAGAGGTTGCCTGTCAGATCGGTGAGTTTGTTATTGGCCATGTTGAGAAGTGTTAGCGCCACCAAATGGATGAAAGATCCATCGTCCACGTGAGTAATCTGATTTTCCTCCAGCGCCAAAAATCTGAGCTTTGACAGATCCCTCAAATCGTCCCTGTTGATCTGTTTGAGCTGATTGATCGAGAGAAAAACTCCACTTGCATCTGTGGGTATGTCATCAGGGACAGTTACAAGTTCATGGTTTTTGCAATCTAAAATAACATCAGCCAAGGCGTCGTTAGAATAACTAATGCAGCAGTTTTTCAGAGAATAAGCCAGGGAAGGGTTCAGATGATGCACGAGACACAGAAGTAAGATAAGAAGTTTCTGTATTAAGTACAAAGACAAACCTCCCATTGCTGGCATTATGCTAACATTTAGGACCATGAAGGATTGGAAGGGGTTACTGCAGGCAGAGATTTGTTGAATGTTGTTCAAAGAATCACATCTGTAGAGGACAACATAACATGTCATACAACATAACCTTATCCTGCAAAGTAATAGTTTCACATTTTGGGAAATATGCTTCTTCTAAACTGTCTTTCTTGGGGTTGGTGTGAAAGCTTATTCAAACTCTGGTGCTGGCCAAACAACGGGGGTTGTGGGACAAGAATGGGACACAAACCCTGTATGGGGTCAGGATTATTTCATATTTCACAAGCCAAGTTAAACATGCTCCACGAGTAAATTATATCATGTCACACCTGCGGATATTATATATATATATATAAAAAAAAAGATATAATATATATACATATATATATATATATATATATATATATATATATATATATATATATATATATATATATGTATATATATTATATCTTTTTTTCTTCTTGCACTAATTAAAAAATTGAGAGGGAACAGGCACCTGCAAGCGTGAATTTTATTGTAGGGAGAGGGAAAGAATGGCCCCTGCACTTATAAAAACTAAGCAGCACACGCACATAGCAGCCACCATGATTTCTGCACACCTGAAACATGAAACTGACTTTTCACATTTTGGGGGCGGAAACCAAGGAGGAACTGGCCCTCCTCTGATTGGTCATTTTCAAGGCGATCACAACCTTCAGGGACCTCCTTAGTTTACCTTGATTGACAGCTTTCATTCATTTCAACAGTTTTTCTGTCTTTACGATGATATAGCGCAAGATAGTACCATGAATAAATGAATATATGTGTCTCTCATCCGTTCTAATGTTGGCATATGTGCGATGCTTTTGAAATGTCCGTAAATCCTTGCTGTTGTATGAACCCATGCCTGTAACATTAGAGCTAACCTTAGCCTTAGCTAACAAGGATGTGAGCAGGTTGCGGTTTGGCAGAAGGATGAAAGGGATTTCCCTTTATTATATCACTGCCTTTGCTGAGTCATTTTTATCACTAATGCCGACAACATTTTCCCAACTCACCCCGCTCAAAGTGGTCAATGCTACTTCAGAAACAGACCATTATATAGGAAAATAAGTATTCAGACCTAAGTAAAGTGCTTAAACGTGAACAGTCTATAGTGCGATAGAACGATAAAATCCCAGCGGCAGCTGCTGGTTGTATTTATCGGTTACAGAGCTCCGGGAAACCGGCTACACCGGTAGTTGTTTAGTAACCAACAGGTGACAGCGACCCGACTACATGACACTAAAACGACTAAATATAGAAAAATATAGCTGTTTGGATTAAAACACTGCGAGAAAGCATTTAGTTGTGGCAGAAGAAAACTACGCTCAAATGTTGACACCATGTTATGCTATATGAGCTAATTTTCCGTAATATAATATTTAAGCCATAAGTGTTTTGGCCCGGCTGGCCGATTGGCACTACCCATGGTATTGAAAGGGAAAAACGTACCCAACTCTGCTTTTTTTTTTAAATGCCACCCTGGCAGATTATTCCAGAAATAGAAATAATGATTCATGACGTGGTGTATTAACGTTAACGTTAATGTGATAGCGTTATAGCTTACTAAGAGCCTAAGTTAAACATGCCAAAAATCTGGTATCATTAGTAGGGATGCATCAAATACAGGATTCGGCTTCGGATTTAGCTGAATATTGGGCTTTTTGACGGGGTTCGGTTTGTGCCGAAACTTAGAATTTTTTTCCACCGAACCAAACCCTACGCTTGCATTACGCGCGCTACGCTGCTCAACGTAATGACGACGCCGTTGATAATGGGAAGGTGTTTACGTAGGTGGACCGTTCAATGCAATAGGCTGTGAAAAAGTGAAAATAGAACTCGTGAGCAGAAAAAGTGTTGTTTAGCAGTATTTTCAGTCAAAAGAAGGCGAGGACCCTAAACCATACACAACATCATCGCTATTAAAACATGTGCGTATGAAACATCCGAAAGAATACGAGTTGTGCATAAAGGAAGCAGCCAAAATTAGGAACTTCAGGTAGGGCAAATGAAGGACAGTCACAGCTAAAAACTTGGAGGAAGATTCGGTATTCAGTTTCGCATTAGTGCATCCCTAATCGTTGGTCATGTTAGCTGAGGCTATAACGTTAGCTCTAATGTTAGAGATAAGGGTGCATTGCGGACACTGGCTAGTATTACGGACATTTCAAAAGCATTGCACATATCCAGCATCAGAACGGATGAGAGAAACATAGCCCATTGCTTCATTTTGCGCTACATCGTTAAAAAGACAGAAAATGTGTTCTTCAGCTAGGACAACTTGACCTTCCTGGTTGAAAGCTGTCAATTAAGGTAAACTAAGGAGGTCCATGACGGTGTGATTGCCTTGAAAGTGACCAATCAGAGGAGGGCCAGTTACTCCGTGGTTTCCTCCTCCAAAATGTCAAAAGTCAGCATCATGTAGGCGTGCGGAAATCAACTTTGCGAGCAGAGTTTACCTGCTTCAACCTAGAAGACTAGAAGACAAGAGCTTATTTTGATATGTTTGTCGCTCGCTTTCTGCTACTCCAGTACAACTTTACATGTACTGGAGTTTTTCTACTTTTACTTTATTTATTAATTTAATGACTGAGTTGAACATGAAACAAACTGAGATCCTACACAAGATCCCCAAAGATAAAACCTAAAACAGAGTAAAAGCTGCTTTCAAAGCAAAGGAAGGAAAGAAAGCGTCAAAAGGACAAGATTATAAATTCAGAGGAACAGGTTCCATGTCAAAAAACTAATGATCTTTCAAATAAAACTTGAAATCCTATGAGTAAAAGAATCTTCTTCCATCAATGCATACAACAGAAAACACTGAGAATCTTCACATTTGAAAAGCCAGAACAAGGGAATGTTTTGCACATATCACGTATTTGTCTTGTCTTAAGTATTATTATCTAGATATTAGTGCATTTTAAGAAATTCCATTTGATTTTTTCTTTTTCAAGTAGATATTTGTTGACACACACCCACACACACACATACACACACAGGCACACACACACACACACTCACCCACACTCACACACACAAACACCGACTCACTCACACACACACTCACCCACATAGGAGTGGGGTGATTTGTGCCAGGGGGGAAGTAGTGCCACCCCTTGTTTTTGGAAAACCATAGAATAAATTGGTCATGTGACCACATCATTTTGAAAAGCCATCCATTTTACTCATCCTCCAAAGAAGGGAGTCACATGGCATGAGAAGTAAGCACATTTTAGCTCGAAAAACTATTTTTTTCCTTTCAAAGTAAAATTTCTATGATTAAGGTTTTTTGATTGTAGTGTCCGAACAATTATAGACAAGTTTGAAAAATTTCACACATGTGTTAGTGCTTTAGCAGGCTACACAATGAGTCTGTAGAGTTAGCATGTTTTTAGCTCTTAACTGCTGGATCATGCTAGTTTTTCAAACTTCTGGGTCTGGGGTAATTTGTGCCAAAGGGCCTGGGTTAAGTTGTGCCAGTGATGTGGAGTCATCCCTAGAGGTGATGTCCTCAAGAAACTACACACACCCCAAAAACCTGATGGTACAACCAGAAGGGAGCAGCATTGACAAGTGGGATGTTAAGTAGTAGGCCAGATCCAGACCACCTAGACCTACATACTCCCAGGGGATAATCTGGAGAAGTGAGGAGATGGGCATGCCTCGTCAGTGTTTGATTTAGGCCTACCTGCTATTGTTTAATTTAGCTAACACTGATTTCAGTTTTTGAGTTTGCACTATGTTATTAATTTGACGTTTTATTAAGTTTTCAAGTGACCTAAGTCCCAATAGGATGTTTAGAAATTAGCCTAGTCACTTTATTCTTATATATGTTACATAATTGACAGAGTTCTATGCATGTAAACAGGCATCTATTGCCAAGGCCTTTTTGCCTGAAATGATTCACAAATATAACATATTATGTATTTAATTTTTTTGTGTTTTCCCAAACTACAAAATATGACTTCTTCCAACAGTTTAATAGGGTGACAATATCTAAATTAACCTTTAATGAGTAATTTTGTATTGCATTTGTCTTGCTTTCATATACCATTACAGTTCATAACGTTAAAATGTTCTGTTTTACTTCAGAAATCCCTGGCACAATTTACCCCAACGTATTCCCCCCAAAGGCACAACTTACCCGCATCAGGGGCAAGTTGTGCCACGAGACCAAAAGCTATATATCTGAAACAATTTATTTCAGATCCAAAGTTATTGTTCTCAGGGATGCACCACATTCTGAATATATCCTTAAGTTGAAGGCATTACTGTCATGGCTTCACTTTAAAGTCACTTTGAGTAAAAACTGGCACAACTCACCCCACATACTAACACACACACATCCATACACCCTCCCACACACACACACACACACACACACACACACACACACACACACACACATCCAAACACCCACCCACACACACACACACACACACACACACACACACACACACACACACACACACACATCCAAACACCCACCCACACACACACACACACACACACACACACACACACACACATCCAAACACCCACCCACACACAGTCACACAAGCACACACACACACACACACTCACTCACACACACACTCACCCACACACTCACACACACACAGTCACACACACAAACCCATATACACGCACAAACACACACACAGTCACACACACAAACCCACATACACGCACAAACACACACACACTCACAAACTCACCCAGACATACACACTCACTCACACACAAACACACTCATCCACATACTCACACACAAACAGTCACACATACACACACACATCCATACACCCGCATAATCACAAACACACATTCACACACACACACACACACACACACACACACATACACACTCAAATGTACACTCTCACACACCCACACACCCACACACCCACCCACACACACACACATCCATACACCCACACAATCACCCACACACACTCACAAACATACACTCACACAAACACACACACACAAACTCTCCCACACAAACACTCACTCACACTCACCCACATACTCACACACAAACAGTCACACACACAAACACACACATGCACGCACAATCACACACACACACACACACACACACACACACACACACACACACACACACACACAGACTCACTCACACACACACAAACACACTCACCCACATACTCATACACAAACAGTCACACACACACACACACACACACATCCATACACCCACACACTCACACACTTACAAACACACATTCATACACACACTCTGCCAGACACACACACACACACACACACACACACACACTTACTTACACACACTCACCCACATAATCACACACAAACAGTCACACACACAAACACACACATACACACTCAAATGTACACCCTCACACACCCACACACACACACACACACGCACAAACACACACACACACACACATTCTGCCACACACACACACACACACACACACACACACACACATACACACTCACTCACGCACACTCACCCACATACTCACACACAAACAGTCACACACAAACACAAACAAATGTACACCCTCACACACACACCCACACACACACACACACACACACACACACACACACACATTCACCCACTTACTCACACACAGTCACACACCCACACATCCATACACCCACACACTCACAAACTCACATTCACACAAACACACACACACACACACACACACACACACACACATACACACTCACACACACACACACTCACCCACATACTCACACACACACACTCACCCACACACACACACACACACAAACACACATGCATACACCCACACACTCACAAACACACACTCACACTCACAGAAACACACACTCACCCAATCACCCACCCACACACACACACACACACACACACACACACACACACACACACACAGACTCACTCACACACTCACCCACATTTACACACACAAACAAACACACACAGACACACACAGACACCAGAAAAAGGGAATGTTTCGCACAAATCACATATTTGTCATGTCTTAAGTATTATTTTCTAGATCCTAGTGCATTTTAGGAAATTCCTGCATCAAGACAAACATGTTTGCAAACAAGAAGAACTACAGTTCATCACCATATCATCAGATTTATCCCCGTGAAGATTGATTTTAAAGTTACGTTTGTGACACTAAAAGAGCAGCAAAAACATCACAGATAGATTTTCTGACACTCACAGTACGTCTTCAGATCTCCGCGTCTCAGCCGTCTGAACAGGACGTCGTCGTTTCTCAGTTCTGACGTTTCCACGACAGCAGCGGAAGATATAATGGGCATATAAGATCAGTCAGCTCACTTCCCTTTTTCTATATGACTAACTGACAGAGAAATAAGAGGACAAACAACACACAATGTGAAGAAGAAGAGGCGGAGCTTCTGGGTCTCCAAAGCCCCAAATCTTTGAGGGTTTTAAAATTAACTTCAAATTTGTGTCATTTCGTCTGGATCCGCCCCGAATGTCTACAGCGTCTGGCTCTGCCCCAAATGTTTACAACATCAGGGCCCCATTTCAGAATGCAGGTTTAGTGAAAACTGAGTTTCTTAACCCTGAGATGAGGGAAACTCTGGGTTTTCTGTTTCAGAACGGGAGGTAACTTCACCTCAGAGTCAGTTACTATGGTAACTGAGTCTGTAAACCTTACCTGGTCTGGAGCAGGTTTTCTTCAAGAAGCCTTGAGTTTCTGTCAGGCTCCTCCCGCTGACACCAGCCCAGCCTGCTGACACAGCGCTCTTTCATTTCCTCATTCATTCATTCAGTCTGTATCAGGCGCATTTTAGTGCAGTTTGTTATCTGCATGAATAAATTAACAGTGTTGGTTTACTAATCATGTTAGGCAGACTATAAAACGTTTTTATTTCTTAAAACATGACATTTCCTTGTGTCGACGATCCCATTGATGAAGAAGCTGCTTTACTTCACAGGGTGTTGTATTTCGGGAGATGATATTGAAGCCCCTGACATTTTAATTTTCAGATATCTTCCTATTTGAGAGGTATCATTTATACTTCCCAGTCTGTTATACATCCTAGGCTACATAACCTCTTATCACTAGATTCACCCATCTTGGACATGCTCTCCCACCAGATTATTTGTGACACATAAATTGTTTTGCAGATGTTGCAGTTTTCTTTATAACATAACATTGGGGACGTGGAGCATATTAGTAAAGCCACTGTAAGCGCCATCAGAAGAGTGTGACTCGCTCTGAAACGGGTTTTAAACGTTTTTGTAGTGTTCCCTGGACACAAACTAGTACGAGACATTAAAAAGGAGTTCCACAGGTGAATGATGTAAACCCTTTGAAATGAAAAGATTATTAATTATAATTCTGTTAATGGTGGTGCTGCAGCCTCAGAATGGGATTAGTAGGCGTAATACTTTTTCGCCCGCAGTATTGCACCTAAATGAAATAGATTATAGGTTCAATACCATTTCACCAGTAATATTAGGCTATACTTATGATTCATTATGATATAGGCCTACACTATATTGTAATATACGCATTTACTATAGCAGCAATTTTCTCCCACGCAAATTCTCTCTCTTTTGCAGCAGCCGCTGTTTTTTTTTTAACTTGTATGTGTGCGTGAGTATTTCCGCAGACCCGTTTGTTTGTGGTTGTTACCATGGTGAATCGTAGTATCATGGCTCCGTTCATGCTGCCTTTTTATTGTGGTGGTGCACGTGCGTGAACCTACTCTGAGTTGATTGAACCTACTCATATCAGCTGTTCTGAAACTGAAAACTCAGATTTTCCCATCTCAGGGTAAATCAACTCAGACATCAGGGTTAGACTCAGAGTTTGTTAAACCTCCTTCCTGAAATGGGGCCCTGGCTCCGCAACCCAATGTTTACAACGTCTGGCTCCTCCCCAGAATGTTGGCACAAATATGAAAATAAAAATAATTTTACCTTTACTTTAGAAAACCAGTATTTAGATCAAGGCTGCCAAATGTGAGGCCTGCGGACCAAGTTCGACCCAACATGGCATTAGACATGCACATTTCAGTGCTGTAAAAGACAACATAATGACTACGAAACATACTGTATAGTTGATAGGTAACTGGTTCTGTCAAAGCATGTTTGTTTTGTTCCTCATGAAATGGCTTTAAAAAAGAATAAAAATAAAGCCAATCCAATCCAACTTTATTTGTAAGGCACATTAAAAAACAACAGAGTTTAGACAAAGTGCTGCACATTAAAAAGGCAACAAAGGATCACAATATTACGTAAAATTAATTAATAAAAGCCTTTAGACTGTTTAGCTTTAAGATTTGTACCAGTTTTTAAGCTAGCTGTAAGCCAGCAGTAGGCTAACTTTACTTGCTGCCAAGTGCATTGCTAATTAGCATCACAAGCAACAATATATAAAGTGGTGTCGTTTTATGAGTGAAAAATAAAGAGTTGAACCCCTTTGTCTAAAGGAGGTATAGACAGGGAACAAGGGAGTTGAGCTCCTCTTGGTTAGAGGAGAGGAAGGAAGGGGAGAGAGGTTTGACACTAACCCTAACTCCTAAACCTAACCACTAAACCTGACCCCTATTAGTTGAGTATGTTAAATAATATTACTGTAAAGGCATACTATGCATTTTCCATTTTGTCAAACAGCGACCCCTAGAGTCGATGTGGAGTAATTGTATTTAACGTTACCTTTTTAGCTCTCGCCAACGAGTGAAATACTGACCAAGAGGGACTCTTGTCCCGTTCCTCACACGGTTTCTCGTTTACTTTTCCTTGACTCTCAAACCGCGCTTTCTTCATTTTCTTCGTTGACTCTGCCATGATTCACGTCTGAAATGCGTGCTAGTGTCTTCCATAGAGGCTGCTTCTTATATGTGGTTGATGTATGTGAAATTGTGCAGTAAGGCAAGTCGTGATTCTTGTGAGATTTGGCGAGGCGCCACCTCTCAAACCTGCATTGCTGGTTTTGCCAGCAGCGTCCCCCACTGCTTTGCAATTAGGATGATTCACCCTACTACGAGTTCATTTACCATCTAAATTACTTCGAAGCTGTTATATTAAGGTACAAATCTTGCATAGTATGCCTTTAACATTGGGAGAGATGTTTTTATACTGCAAAACCGTAGATTTATTATATATTTTTTAATTTATTTTAATTATTTATTTTGTAATCTCTCCAAGAGAGAGGCCAGGGCAGGTGTGGAGATGACCTTTTATTTAAAGTTGTATTCTCCCGCTGTCCGTCCTGTCCAGTGGTTCTTTTAACCTGCTTTTAAAATCTGGCTTTCATTTAAACAGCCTTTATATAACCAAACTTGGTTTTTTAAGGAGGTTTTTAAGTGTTTTATTCACACCATCCCGGGCGTTGCTTTTTAACCCAAACCTAACCCATATAAATAAGTATGTGTGGGAAATGCAGGAATGGAGAACTTTAAGTGAATGCACTGGCCCGTTTTACTGCTTACCAGGAAGCCATCAAGATAACTTTCTTATTCCCTAAACTCCCAAAATCCACTAACCCTTACCCGCTAATCCTAACCCTTGTCCAACATTTTGTAGCTTTTTTCCAACTGATGTTTTTCAGCGTCCTGCCGGTCCAGTGAGCAGATCAGCGGTCTCGTTGGGAGCGTCCCCCGTCTCCAGAGCTCTCCCTACGTTCTGCCAGAAGACTCCCGTGTGTTGGCCAGCCTGGGGCCAGCTCAGGTAGGTGCGTTTCTTCACCAGCTTCCTCATGCGGTAGTAAGGAGACAGCTGGTGGGCCGGGATCTCCTCCAGAAACAGCAGGACCAACACATCCTTCTGCTCGTCGAACAGACGGAAGCTGTAACAACACACACAGCAGTGGAATGTTACTAAGTACATTTACTACAGTACTGTAGTAGTCTTTTCTTTTCTTGCCACTTTCTACTTCTACTCTGCTACATTCATCTGACAGCTTTAGTTACTAGTTACTTTACACATTAAGATTTCTGCACACAAAACTCATGTCGTTTATAAAATACAATAGCAAACACGTGATCAAATAGATTGAAAAACAATCTAAAATGGTGGGAAAAAGTGTAAAAAAACAAGTAAAAAAAATGACAGAAAAGATGTGTGTAAGATATGTGTAATTCATGGCTCAATTCAAACAATATCTACAAAATATTTGTCTCTCCCCGTTCACCAATGGACATGTTTTTACTAAAATAATGTCCCATAGTGGTCCAAAGGAAGGGGGGACTTTGCCTCTATAGAGCAGGAGGTTCTGACAGATGTGAGCGCCCCCACCTGGCCATCTGGATCTCTCTGGAGCACCACTCGCTCTGCAGGTAACGCTGGGTGATCACACAGATGGTCTTCCTGCTGCCGTATATGCTGTCTGTGATATTCTCTATGATCGGTTTCCCTGTGGAGAGCAGACACACCTGTGATATCATCAACTGCATCTTTAAGACCGCTTTCTTAGGGTTCCTGTCTTAAAAGTTTTAAAAGGCTGTTATTCCCATCGGGGCCCTATCTTGCACCCAGCGCAGAGCAAAGTCTGAAATCAGAAGTGTTTGCTAGTTTAAGACCAGACAAGACTATGCAGTTGTCAATTTTTCCGTGCTGGTCTTACAGGGGGGATGGTGTTCAGGTGCGTTCTTGGAGTATTGCTATCTTGAGGCAGCGGTAAGTGATCGTGCCATTGACCAACAAAAACCTGGTCTAAAGTCAATAACGCAGGATTGTATTGTCATTTTAACAGCAAATTAGTGAAATGCTCCTAGGCTTATGCACAGCGTGTGCACACTGTGCTTGTTACACACACTATGCCTGTTACACACACAGGGGATGTGTTGTCATGCAGAAGATTACAAATAAAACTATTACGGTGCAAATCCGCCATCATAACAGCAATGCTCCAAGGTCCAAACGCGCCTGGCTTTTAAAGGGAATGGGAGATGATCTCTGATTGGTTGATTGCATGTTACACCCAAAACACACCTCTGATTATTGAAGACACTAAGGACAACCCTTTAGAACCATGCACCTGGCGCACGGACCCATTTTTTCTGCTGTCAAACTAGCAAAAGTGGATTTGGACACTTTTGGCACCTGCGCCAGGCGCTTCATGCCCTGCGCTTAACGATAAAATAGGGCCCCATATTTAACAGTGTGTTATTGATACTTGTAAATAAAGTAAAGGACTTCTTCCACACATTGATTTGGTCCATGCATTACTTTAACGATTATTGATATTTGAGATTGCTTTCAATATTGGGAGGCAATTTTTTGAAACTATATTTTCTTGTTCTTTGACATTTAGATTAATCTTTTAAGTTTGTCTGTGTCCACTCTTCCTTTTATCTTCTTCCTGTCAGAGATGTAGTGAACACAGAGCACATACAGTTTATATCTATAGTTGCATCTGAGAGGTTTCACATCTGTTTTTTCTTTTTGCAGCTCTCTGCGTCTGTATGTCTGCTAAACACTCGCTAACACTCGCTTCATCAAATGTGTTTCTTTGGTTTTGATATGACAGAAGATAAGGAAAAGCATAATATGTCCACTTTAACAGTGTGTTATAGATACTTTCACCTAAAGTAAAGGACTTCTTCCACACATTGATTTGTTCATGCATTACTTAAAAAAAGTATTGGGATTCAATTGTTTGTCTCTGTCCTCTCTTGCTGTTATCTTCTTCCTGTCAGAGATGTTGAACACAGAGCACATACAGTTTATATATATAGTTAAAGTGTTTGCGTCTGAGAGGTTTCACATCTGTTTTTTCTTTTTGCAGCTATCTGTGTCTGTATGTCTGCTAAACACTCTCTAACACTCGCTTTATTTAAAGTGCTTCTTTGTTTTTGATGCAGCTTGTGGTGGAAGGCCAGTATCAGATGTAGTTCTCTGATTTAAATAACGATACTTTAGCCATCAGAGTCAGCATCAGCTTTAAAAAAAATCAATCTGGGTCGTAGGTGTATAGACGCTGCTATAAACACCAGCTTGACCTGATGTTAGGGGCAAGTAAAAAAAACATAATGCCATAACAACCCTCTTGCCCTTTCAATCACCATTGTATCATAAATGACGTAATCGTTCTCTTGTTTTCCAGCCATGATGTCTCTTTCTCATGGGCACGCCAAATTCTCTGGGTGGGCAATGCAGAGAAAGGGGGGGGTAACCTTGCTCTTTTTGACCTCATAAGGAGGAGATTCCAGATTGGCCCATCTGAGCTTTCATTTTCCCAACGGCAGAGCAGGATACCCAGGGCTTAGCTTACACCTATCACCATTTCTAGCCACTGGGGGACCACAGGCAGGCTGGGGGAACTCATATTAATGTTAAAAAACCTGAAATGTTCATGCCATGGGATCTTTAATGTTGAACACTGCATAGAATTTGTTATTTTGAAATAAATGCCAGAAAAAAAGCTTCACTTTTCTAGTCAATGACCTTTTCAAATATTTTGCAGAAAAGCTGAAGCCGTGTGGGTTGGTTGAAAACACTGTCTGCAGGTGACTTTTTAAAGTGATGGTTCGGAGTAATTTCACCCTAGGGTCCTTTGCACCATGACCTTGAGTCAAACAACCCCCCAGAAGCTTTTTTCACCTGGGTCAAACATTGGACGAGTTAGCGTTATCAGCTGAATAGCTTAGCACAGGGGCTAATGGATCCGAGACTGTCACTTACATTACCCCACTAAAAATGCCCGAAATGATACCAAACTTCTACACTAGTACAAATAGGTTATGTACTCATAAAACGATGGATTGGAAAGTTTGCAAAATTAAATACGTAGTTTGAGTGCCTGAACCTAACCAAACTGGGACCGTTTCAGTAAATGGGTTTAAAACTGTGAGCATTACATACTTGGTTCCAGATATGAGGACGGAAAATGCTCCTGTTGGTCGTATCAAATGGGAGAAATAAACAACCTATATCCTTGTATGGTTTGGAGGAACTATTGGCCGTTTTAAGGATTTGAAGAAAATATTTTTCTGGAGAAGACAGTTTCTAGTCTGGCTATCACCAGACCAAGCTCAATCTTTTAAGATTGAACATGAGTCTGGGGAGTCTGCTCTGTATTTTCTACTGCCCAAGATGCGTGATCAACGGGCATAGTTCAAATGACTCTGTACGCAATTGGATAGTCCTTCAACCAATCAAACAAACGATGCGGGTAATGTAGCAGCGACAGTGTTATCAACGGGTTTCTGCGCTTCGGTGGCCGTCATGGTGAATGTAAACAAATCCTTCTTAATCGCTTCTGTATCGTCATTGTGTTAAACCCACCAATAATGCGCCAGGTGGATAAGCCAGTTTGTGATTGGTCCCCGCAAATTTGTAATGGAAGCAGAATAGAATAATGGACAGGTTTGCAGGGAGAAATCAAATGCCGGCAGATCGGGCTGGGTTTACCGAGTCTAGACAGTTTCTGTATATAGTGGCAACACTTAAGAATTAGGGCCATTTTCGAAACTGCTAAATTGTCGGTTTCGTGTAATAAATTATGGAAAGACAGCAGACAAGAATAGAAATTTAGTAAGAAATGAAGAAAGACGGAGTAAGAGTTTACCTGGCTGGAAGTCTCTGTGGTGCAGACAGAGTCTCCTGCCCTGCTCTCCTTCCAGCGCCGGAAGCATCTCTTGGTAAACCCAGGCCTCGTCGTCAATATTGTAGGAGACGAAGGCATCGTAAAGATGACGAGATCCCGCCTTTCTCTTCCTGCTGTCATATAGTAAGGCCAGGAAGAGCCGGTAGGCATAGGCTAGCTGCCACCTCAGAAAGTGGTAGATGAAGGATGCGAGGAGAGTAACAACAACCAGCCAAGTGCTGGAAATGAAGCAGAGGAAGCTAATGTCCATCCAACAGGAAAGGATGTCAAAGTCCAGAAGCTTGTTTCCTTGTTCAACCACAGGGAAGGAACATGTGTACTGGTAGGCGTTAACAACCTGAGTTTGGTCGTTGTTCATCACCCATTGGATAAAGCCGGCATTAGAGCAGTCACAGGTGAAAGGGTTGTTTTGTAGATCGAGGTATGTTAGTGCAGGGAGAAATTGGAAGACTGTCTCATTGATCACGGTTATCTCATTGCAACTTAGTTTCAAACATCTTAGTGCAGACAGATCCGCCTGGGAACAGAAAATCCAAAGACTCGATCTTAGTTTCGGAGAAATCGAGAACCTTCAGGTTCGGCATTGGCTGAAACAGTCCAGGATCCAAATCGGACAAATCAGTCTGTCTGATTGTCAAACTCTTGAGCTGCCGATTGTATTGAAAAGTGTCAACATCTGGTGCAGAAATGTAGAAATTCTCAGCTGTGAAGTCTTCTAAATGATTCATAGCCTGGAGTATTTCTGATGGTATGTCAAAGGGATAACCAGTGTGATAACCCTGGCATATTACTGTGAGAAATTTCATGGATTTTAAATGAAATAAAGCTTTATAATTGTTTGGTTGAGGACCTTTGAAACCGTCAATAATAAAGTAGGTAGTAAGATTTTCCAACTGCTGTAAACCTCTGAATTTATTTTCAAATTCGAGTGGAAGAGATACACTTAGGTTACCCAGGTTATTCAATCCATCGAAAGCCTTACGTTTCACCCTCCCGATATGTTTTGACACCACATCCAAATATTTTAAGGACCCTAAACTTTGAAAATCCCCCTTTTCAAGAAGAAGTACAAAGTTGTTGCTCAGATCCAAGAACTCAAGCTTCTTCAGGCCTATTTTAAAGGCGTCTCCGAATGTCCAGAGCAGGTTATTGCTCATATCTAAAACCTTCAGGTCATTAAGACTTTCGAAGATGCATCCGTCTAGTTTGGCAATGTGGTTGTTGTACAAATAAAGCTCTCTCAGGCGCGTTGTGTTTGTGAAATCCTCACAGCTCAACTCAGAAATAGTATTGATACCAATATTTAGGATCTCGAGAGAGGAGAGAGTCCGAATGTCATCGGGCACCTTGGTGAGGATGTTGTTCTCTAAAGTTAGAAACCTCAGTTGCTTCATCAGTCGAATCGAGCCTTTAGACAGTTCAGTCATTGAAGTAGATGACAAATCAAGCTCACTTAGCTGAGAGCAAGCTAAAAGTTCCACACTAATATTGGGGAATTTGTTCCAATACAGATCCAGCTTCTTAAGTGATGGTATCTTGCAAACCGTAGCTAGGAGACCTTTGCTGATCCACTTGTCCATATTATTCAGTCTCAGATGCATCAGTGAGTCGAGGCTCTGCAGGACTTTTCGGATCCCTTCGAAAGTAATGTACGGGAAACTAAAATACAGCTGAGTTATGTTCCTTAGTAAAGTCCTGTCAGGTATGTCCCATTGCCAGCCGGCAACACGGCCACACCCAGAAAGGTCTATTATCTCAAGGTGAGGAAAGATCTGTGTTGTGATGCTGAACTTGTCAAACTTGTCATTATCCGAAATATCTAACACCTTCAGACTTGAGGGCACATTCAGCAGCAGATCTTTGGTCTCAAAGGAGGGAAATAGATTACCTCTAATGCTCAGTTTCTGTATAAGTGGTAGCTGTAGGATCGGCTGAATGTCAGCGACTTGTTGGAGCTTGTTTGAGTCTAAAATCACTGTTTCTAATTTGGATAGGGACTGAAAGGCCGAGGTATGAATGGACAGAATGTTGTTACCGGAGAGATCAAGCATCGTAAGGTTGGACAGTCCCTGAAAGAGGTTGCCTGTCAGGTCGATGAGTTTGTTATTGGCCATGTGGAGCCTTGTTAACACCAACAAATGGATGAAAGATCCATCGTCCACGTGAGCAATCTGATTTCCGTCCAGCCACAAAAATCTGAGCTTTGACAGATCCTGGAAATCGTCCCTGTTGATCTGTTCGAGCTGATTGTGCGAGAGATACACTATGCTTGCATCTCTGGGTATGTCATCAGGAACAGTTACAAGATCATGGTTTGTGCAATCCAAAACAACATCAGCCAAAGCGTCATTAGAATAACCGATGCAGCAGTTTTTCAGAGAATAAGCCAGGGAAGGGTTCAGATGACGCATGAGACACAGAAGTAAGACTACAAGTGTCTGTATGTAGTACAAAGACAAACCTCCCATTGCTGGCATGAAGCCAATGTTTTGGACCATCACTGGAAGGAGTTACTGCAGGCAGAGATTTGTTGAATGTTGTTCAAGGAATCACACCTGGAGAGGAAAACACAACACATCACACAACATTACTTAATCCTACAAATTAATAGCTTCACATTTTGGGAAAATACGCTTCTTTTTAACTTTCTTTCTTGAGGGCGGTGTCAAGATTACCAAAGTCAAATTCCTTGCCAAAACTAGACAATAAAGCTGATTCTGATTCTGAAACCTTTTTCAAACTCTGGTGCGGGCCAATCAACTGAACTCTGGTCCACTTGAAAAACGGGAGTCACAGGACAAGAACGGGACACAAACCCCGTATGGTGTCAGGATTAGGTCATATCTCACGATCCTAATAAAATATGCTCCATGAGCAAATTATATCATTCCACACCCGCACAAATCACTCATTGCACAGGTATTTAACAATCAAGAAGGAATAGGCCGCTGCAGGCGTGAATCTTAATGTAGGGATAGGGAAAGAATGGCACCTGCACATATAAAAACTAAGCAGCACGCGCACAGAGCGGAAGAGGGCATACACACTCTCGCAGGTAAACTCTGTTCGCAAAGTTGATTTCTGCACGCCAGCATGAAACTGACTTTTGACATTTTGGGGGGCAGAAACCAACGATGAACTGGCCCTCTGATTGGTCACTTTCAAGGCGATCACAGCATCACGGACCACCTTAGCTTACTTTGATTGACAGCTTTCATTTAGTTTCTGTCTTTATAACCATGTAGCGTAAGATAGCTCCGTGAATAAAGGAATATATGCGTCTTTCATTCATTCTAATGTTGGCATACGTGCGATGCTTTTGAAATGCCTCTAACATTAGAGCTGACCTTAGCCCTAGCTAACATGGATGTGAGCAGGGTGCGATTTTGTGTGTGTGGTGGGGTCAAAGTGATCAATGTTACTTCACCAATAGACCATTGTATAGAAATAGAAATATTTAAAACAACGTGCTCAAAAGTGAACAGTCTATAGTGCGATAGAACAATAAAATCCTAGCGGCAGCTGCTGGTTGTATTTATCGGTTACAAAGCTCCAGGAAATTGGCAACAGTGGTACTTGTTTAGTTGCCAACAGGTGACAGTGACCCGGCTTCATACACCGCCAGATGCCGGTCCTTTCAGGGGCCATGGCGATGACACTAAAACGACAAAAATTAAATATAAAATATCGTTGTTTGGATTAAAACACTCCAGAGAAAGTATTTAGTTTTTGCCGCGAAGTAAACAATGCTCCCTAGTGTTTTATGTTGACACCACGTTGTGCTATATTAGCTAATTTTCCATTGGATATTGAAGTCATAAGTGTTTTGGCATGGCTGGCCAAGTGGCACTACCCATGGTATTGTACTGTAATAAAAGCCTAAGTTAAACATGCCAAAAATCTGGTATCATTAGTAGGGATGCACTGAATCCAGGATACGGCTTCCGATTCGGCTGAATGTTGGACTCTTTGACTGGGTTTGGTTTTTGCCGATCATAGGAATTTTTTTCACCAAACTGTGGTCGACGTAATGACGCCGCCTTTGATTATGGGAAGGTGTTTACTTAGGTGGATCGTTAATTGCAGTAGGCTCTGAGAAAGTGAAAATGGAGCTTGTGAGCAGAAGGTGTTGTTTGGCAGTACTTTCAGTCAAAAGAAGGCGATTCAAGTCGAGCTACATGTTCAATTTGCAATGCCGATTTGTCTCGTGGTGGCAAGGACCCTAAACAATACACAACACACAAAGCACATACATTTTGTCCCCACTGGTGACTGACGATATAGAGAAGGGAATCCCTTGCATCCCCCCACCAAACCGCACCCTGCTCACATCCCTGTTAGCTAGGGCTAAGGTTAGCTCTAATGTTAGAGGTATGGGTTCATACAACGGCAAGGATTTACGGACATTTCAAAAGCATCGCACATATGCCAACTTTGGAACGGATGAGAGACACATATATTCCTTTATTTACGGTGCTATCTTGCGCTACAGAAAAACCTTTCTTTGACAACACCTCTGAGCTTCCTGAATGAAATGAAAGTCAATCAAGTTAAACTAACGAGGTCCAAGATGGCGGGATTGCCTTGAAAGTGACCAATCGCAGCACGGTGGCTCAGTGGATAGCACTTCTGCCTCACAGAAAGAAGGTTCTGGGTTTGAATCCAGATCGTCCCGTGCCTTTCTGTGTGGAGTTTGATTGTTCTCCCCGTGTTTGTGTGGGTTTCCTCTGGGTGCTCCGGTTTTTTCCCACCATAAAGACATGTATACTAGGGCTACAGTTGAAAATTAGCCGACTGGCTAACACTGGCGTATTTACAGAAATGTTGATTAATGTGCATTGTCCTAATCAAATAAACTTACAATACCAATCAGAGGAGGGACAGTTCCTACTTGGTTTCCGCCCCCAATGTGTCAAAATTCAGTTTCAATCAGGCATGCGGAAATCAACTTTTACAAGTAGAGTTTACCTACTTCAAACTAGGAGACTAGAAGCTCGCTTTCTGCTACTCCAGTACATCTTTACATGTACTGCAGTTTTTCTACTTTTAATTTACTTACTACTTTAATTACTGAGTTGTACATGAAACAAACTGAGATCCTTCACAAGATCCCCAAAGAGAAAAACTAAAACATAGAGTGAAAACTGCTTTCAAAGCAAAGGAAGTCAAAAGGACAAGATTGTAAATTTGGAGGAAAAGGTTTCATGTAAAAAAACTAAAGATCTTTCAAATAAAACTTGAAATCCTATGAGTGAAAGATCTTTCAAATAAAACTTGAAATCCTATGAGTGAAAGAATCTTCTTCCATCAATGCATACGAGAAAAAACACTGACAATCTTCACATTTGAGAATCCAGAACAAGGGGATGTTTCGCCCAAATCACGTATTTGTCCGTCTTAAATATTATTTTCTAGATTCTATTCAGCATTTTAGGAAATTCCTGCAACAAGACAAACATTTTTGCAGACAAGAAGAAGTTCACTTCATCACCATATCACCAGATTTATCCCCATGAAGTTTGATTTTAAAGTTAGGTTTTTAACACAAAAACAGCAGCAGAAACATCACAGATACATTTTCTGATACTCACAGTACGTCTTTAGATCTCCGAGTCTCTGCCGTCTGAACAGGGCGTCTTTGTTTTTCAGTTCTGATGTTTCCACGACAGCAGTGGAAGATATATTGGTCACATCTTATCAGTCAGCTCACTTCCCTTTTTATATATGAGTGATTTCCATAAACCGAATGACAACTGACAGAAAAATAATAGAACAAACAACAAACAACAAACAATTTGAAGAAGACGAGGCGGAGCTTCAGGTACTCCAGCCCCAATTCTTTGAGGGTTTAAAAAATAACTTCAACGTTGTCATTTCCCCTTTATTTCTGACTGGAATGGCAAATCAGCACAGCAAACCTACCTATGTTATTGAACTTAACCGTCCCATGGCATGAAAATTTCACTTTATGAGGTTTTTTAACATTAATATGCATTCCCCAGCCTACCTATGGTCCCACAGTGGCTAGAAATGGCAATAGGTGTAAACCGAGCCCTGGGTATCCTGCTCTGCTTTTAAGAAAAAGTAAGGTCAGATCTGGAATCTTGGTCCTTATGAGGTCATAAGGATCAAGGTTACCTCCCCTTTCTCTGCTTTTCCCGCCCATAGAATTTGGCCCACCCATGAGAGAGAGACATCATAGCTTTCAAAGGAGCAAAGTGGCAGTTGGTCATGACCCCACCCCAACCCTCCACCTTGCCCCCCCTCTCTCCTCCTCAATAGCATTTAAAGCTACAGACACAGAAATGGCACGTCCTAAGGAGAGCTCATTGTGGGACTGGCTCTAGTGGCTGTAATTCTGCACCAAGGCTGAATATCGGGAAAGAGACTTCAGATACAGTATTAGGGGACCACTAAGGTCTATATAATAGCATCCAAAGAGCACCATGTCATGGGACCTTTATAAACAGAATAAGAATAGTTGATTTAGTTGCTGTAAATGGAGCATACCCCCGGACCCCCCCCTCTGGTGTGGGCTCTGCCCCCGAATGTTTATAACATCTGGCTCCATTCCCGAATGTTGGCACAAATGTGAACTTAATAATTTCACCTTTAGAAAACCAGTATTCAGATCAAGGCCGCCCAATTTGAGGCCCGCAGGCCAAGTTCGACCCACGACAGCATTAGACATGCACATTTCAGTGCTGTAAAAGACAACATAATGACTATGAAACATACTGTATAGTTGACAGGTTACTATCTGGTTCTGTCAAATCATTGTTGTTTTGTTTCTATTGTATGTTCTCTGTTGTAAAATGGCTTAAAAAAAACAGAAATACACAGCCAATCCAATCCAACTTTATTTGTAAAGCACATTAAAAAACAACAGAGTTTAGACAAAGTGCTGCACATTAATAAAGCAACAAAGAATCACAATATTACGAAAATTCAATTAATAAAAGCCACACTTTAGAATGTCTAGCTTTTAAGATTTGTACCAGTTTTTAAGCAAGCTGTAAGCCAGCAGTAGGTTAACTTTAGCTGCTGCCAAGTGTATTGCTAACAAGCATCACAGCAATGATATATAAAGTGGTGTCGTTTTATGAGTATTTGTACATAGGTACAGTATTGGTCGAGGTGCCAATAACCCTTAATGAAAAATAAAGAGTTGAACCCCTTTGTCTAAAGGAGGGTGAGAGAAGGAGAGAGTTGAGCTCCTCTTTGTTAGAGGAGAGGGATGGAGGGGAGAGAGGAGGGAAGAGAGACCCTAACACTAACCCCTAAACCTATTAGTTGATTATGATAAATAATATTCCATTAAAGGCATAGTATGCAGTTTCCATTTTTGTCGAACAGCAACCCCTAGAGTCGATGTGGAGTACTTGTATATAACATTACCTTTTCTGCTTTTTAGCTGTCACCAACGAGTGAAAGACTGACCGAGTGGGACTCTTGTCCGGTTCTTCACGCGGTCAGTTTTTTCTTAATTCTTTCGACCGCGCTTTCTTTGTTTTCTTTGTCGACTCTGCCATGATTCACTTCTGTAATGTGTGCTAGTGTCTTCCACAGAGGCTGCTTCTTATATGTTTTTGATGTATGTGACGTCGGGCCGTAAGGCGAGTCGTGATTCTCGCGAGATTTGGCGAGGCACCACGGCTCCAACCTGCATTGCTGGTTTTGCCAGCGGCGTCCCCCCCTGCTTTGCTATCGGGATGATTCGTCCTACTACGTGTTCATTTACCATCGGAATTACTTTGAAGTTGTTATATTAAGGTACAAATCTTGCATAGTTTACCTTTAACATTGGGAAAGATATTTTTATACTGCGACGCTGGGGCATTTATTTTCATAATTTGATGTATGTATGTTACTTATTTTAATTATTTATTTTGTAATCTCTCCAGGAGAGAGATATCACCCAACATCGCTTAGCGCACCTTCAAGTGAATCCATTGGACCATTTTACTGCCTTTGGCTTCCCAGTTCAACCGCCCAGTCATCGGACGAAGCAAGGGAAACCATTGAGATAAATTGCTCATTCCCTAACACCCTAACCATAACCCCTCTAACCCTAACCTTAACCCCCTAACCCCATACCCCCTAACCTTAACCCTTTTCCAACTTTTTTGTAGCTTTTTTCCAACTGATGTTTCTCAGCGTCCTGCCGGTCCAGGGAGCAGGTCAGCGGTCTCGTTGGGAGCGTCCCCCGTCTCCAGAGCTCTCCCTACGTTCTGCCAGAAGACTCCCGTGTGTTGGCCAGCCTGGGGCCAGCTCAGGTAGGTGCGTTTCTTCACCAGCTTCCTCATGCGGTAGTAAGGAGACAGCTGGTGGGCCGGGATCTCCTCCAGAAACAGCAGGACCAACACATCCTTCTGCTCGTCGAACAGACGGAAGCTGTAACAACACACACAGCAGTGGAATGTTACTAACTATATTTACTACAGTACTGTACTTCAGTAAAAATGTTGAGGTACTTGTACTTTACTTGAGTTTTTTCTTTCCATGCCACTTTCTACTACTCCGCTACATTTAAGAGAGAAATATTGTACTTTTTACTCAACTACAGTCATCTGACAGCTTTACTTACTAGTTACTTTACACATTAAGATTTATGCACACAAAACTCATGTAGTTTCTGAAATTCAAAAGCTAAAACGTGATCAAATACATTGAAAAAAAATCTAAAAAGGTAGGAAAAAGTTTAAAAAACAAGTTAAAAAAACAATTAAATGTCAGCAAAGAGTAAAAAACAATGAAAATATTTCCAGTGGCACCAAACTGTTTGGGAAAGAATATGTAAAGTAGTGAATGGGGAGAGGCTGGTTATCTTTTATTCTGTTTGTCTATTCACTCATTTTCACAGTCTGAGACTCCAAAAGGTTTACCACAAACTTTCTTAACTTGCTAAATATTTTTTTAAAGTGACGGACATCATATGTGTAATTCAAGGCTCAATTGAAACAATATCGAAAAAGGATTTGTCTCTCCCCGTTCACCAACGGACATGTTTTTACTAAAATAATGTCCCATCGTGGTCCAAAGGAAGGGAGGACTTCGCCTCTATAGAGTAGGAGGTTCTGACGGATGTGAGCGCCCCCACCTGGCCATCTGGATCTCTCTGGAGCACCACTCGCTCTGCAGGTAACGCTGGGTGATCACACAGATGGTCTTCCTGCTGCCGTATATGGCGTCTGTGATGTTCTCTATGATCGGTTTCCCTTTGGAGAGTTCAGACATACACCTGTGATATCATTACCTGCATCTTTATGACCACTTTCTCAGGGTTCCTGTTTTAAAACTAGTCAGCTGGAAAGCAGTCAACTGGAAACAGGGATGTTCCCCGAACTAAGCTGTGAAATGAACATGGGCCCTTAAGTTAAGGAAAAGGTTGTGGGTGGGCTTACGTTACAACAACGGGACAGTTGGGTTTAGTGAAAGATGAACAGGATGGTTGGGTTAAAGAAACGTGACACACTGGACACGATCCCCGGACTTTTGGGTGAATGTCATGCGTTGATTGACCCATCCACCCCCCCAAATAACCTCTCTATGTGGATTTTCAGGATTTCATACTACTCGCTAATGTAGTCGCTCCTAATGCATTGGCATTGTTTTCCATGGTGGCCACATGGAATTTTCACACATTCTGTGCCACCACCACTATTAAAGGTTCGTGATCATTTCACAGAATTCTGTGAGACCAGGCTGCTCTCTTCCCATGTTTTGCTTCTAAGTGACAGATGGTTTGCGGCGTTCTCGCCCAATACTGGACCAATTTTAAAGAATCAGTCACTCATGCACAAAAAACATGGAAAATAGGATTAGGGTTTTTTTCAGGTCATGAAAAAAACTAAGCATAACATTTAAGTAGTTCTGTTGAAGTAGAGTTTTAAACACTCTTGTTAACAGTGTGGTTTTGATACTTTTACCTTAAGTAAAGGACTTCTTCCACACATTGTTTGGTCGATGCATTACTTAAAAAAATATTGATATTGAGATCGCTTTCAGTATTGGGCGGCAATTGTTTGAAACTGCATTTTCTTGTTCTTTTATCTAATGACATTTGGATTAATCTTTTAAGTTTGTCTATGTCCTTTGTTCCTCTTCCTCTTATCTTCTTCCTGTGAGAGATGTTGTGAATGCAGAGAACATACAGTTCATATATATAGTTTTAGTATTTGCATCTGAGAGGTTTCAAATCTAATCAACGTTTTTTTCTTTTGGCAGCTATCTGTACAGTATGTCTGGTAAACACTTGCTAACACTCGCTTCATCAAACGTGCTCCTTTGGTTTTCATGTGGCTTGTGGTGGGAGGCCAGTATCAGATGTACTTCTCAGATTTAAATAAGGTACTTTAGCCATCAAAGTCAGCATCAACTTTAAAAAGTCAATCTGGGTCGAAGGTGTATAGAAGCTGCAGTAAACTCTGCCTCAATCTGATGTGAGGGGCAAAAATATAATGCCATAACAAGCCACTTGCCCTTTCGATCATCATTGTATCATAAATTATGTTATCATTCCCTTGCCCCTGTTGGAGAATGCTTGTTGAATGATTTGATTTAAAAGTGCTACTAGCCAATCAAGAATGGCGGCTGTCTTTTTCAAAGTCTAAGAATAAGAAGATGTGTTACCAGCTTTAGCAAAAGAGAGTTTTAACTGTCTTGGAAGTTGAAGGCTCGCCATTGTATCATCCTTTTATGCATAGGGGCCAGTATAAATTGAATGGGCAAGTGAAAAAAAAACTTAATGTTGAACACTGCATAGTTATTGTTATTTTGGAATAAATACCAGATACAAGCTTCACTTTTTTAGTCACCAACCTTTTCAAATATTTTGCAGACATTACAAAGCAAGCTGAAGCTGTGTGGGTTGGTTGAAAACACTGTCTGCAGGTAACTTTTTAAGGCTACATTTGCACTATATTTTGGATTTTAAGCGAGTTGTAGTTCCAATGAAACAACTGTAGGGAGACGGTCCCCCTACAGGTTGTCTCATTGTAACTATAACTGCTTGCTTTAAGTAAGTATAGTTTATTTATATAGCACTTATCACAGAGTCACAAGTGCTTCACAGGCAATTAAAATAGTACATTAAAACAGATTTATAATCATAAAATGCACACTAAATCCCTTTTTTGAACCTTCATTTATCCAGGTAAGTCGATTGAGAACAAATTCTCATTTGTAACAACGACCTGTCACATTCACACAGTTACACATTAATACCTGAAAGCTGCCCAGTTCAACCACAGTCTGATCTGCTGGACACTGAGCAGCTCCACTAGAGCGGTTGGATGTTAAGGGCCTTGCTCAAGGGCACCACAGTGGTGGTAATGAGCAGTCCCTCCAGAAAAAACGTGATTATGCAATCGCATAATTCAATGCATAATCAGCCAAAGTCCGCCGCATGAATAAGATGCATAGTAATACATTCAACATTGTGACAAAAGAACGCCTGACTTAAAAGACTTAACAGAGGCCGTCACTCTTAAGATGTTACAAGCCAGGACTTTCACCCAGGATACCAGGATTCCTGTCCCATTTAGGGTTTTTTAACTTCACAGAACAAATGGAGGTATGTCACATTCTGCGTCACATGGTAACCTTCTGGAAGTGAAGTAAAGTCTGATTTTAACCCAAACCACCATCTTTTTCTAAACTTAAATAAGTAACTTGAGTCCCTGAACCTAACCAAAATGGGACCGTTTCAGTTAGAATGTTTAAAACTGTCACCATTACGTTCTCTGGTTTCAGATATGAGAACGGAAAACACTCCTGTTGGTCGTATCAAATGGGATGAAGAAACAACCTATATCCTCATATGGTTTGGGGCAAATGTTGGGTATTTTAAGAGTTTGAACAAACTACTTTTCTGGAGAGGATAATGTCTGTATTGAAG
>CM046800.1:1029690-1040706 GCA_025617405.1 Perca schrenkii | reverse complement strand
AGCCTGTGCTGCAGGGAGAAATCAAATCCCCGGCAGATCGGGTTGGGTTTACCTAGACTAGACAGTTTCTGTATTGAAGTGGGAATTTTAGCGGCAACACTTAAGTATTAGGGCCATTTCCGAAGCTGCTAAAATGTCGGTTTTGTGTAATAAATTAATGACAGACAGCAGACAAGAATAGAAATTCAGTAAGAGATGAAGACAGACAGAGTTAGAGTTTACCTGGTTGGAAGTCTCTGTGGTGCAGACAGAGTCTCCAGCCCTGCTGTCCTTCCAGCGCCGGAAGCATCTCTTGGTAAACCCAGGCCTCGTCGTCAACATTGTAGGAGATGAAGGCATCGTAAAGATGACGAATTCCTGCCTTTCTCTTCCTGCTGTCATATAGGAAGGCCAGGAAGAGCCGGTAGGCATAGGCTAGCTGCCACCTCAGAAAGTGGTAGATGAAGGATGCAAGGAGTGTAAGAACAACCAGACAAGTGCTGGAAATGAAGCAGAGGAAGCTAATGTCCATCCAACAGGACAGGATGTTAAAGTCCAGAAGCTTGTTTCCTTGTTCAGCCACAGGGAAGGAACATGTGTATTGGTAGGCATTAGCAACCTGAGTTTGGTTGCTGTTCTTCACCCATTGGATAAAGCCAGCGTTAGAGCAGTCACAAGTAAAAGGGTTGTTTTTCAGATCGAGGTATGTTAGTGCAGGGAGAAATTGGAAGACCGTCTCATTGATCACGTTAATCTCATTGTCACTTAGTTTCAAACATCTTAGTGCAGACAGATTGGCCTGGAACAGAAAATCCAAAGACTTGATCTTAGTTTCGGAGAAATCGAGAACCTGCAGGTGTGGCATTGGCTGAAACAGTCCAGGATCCAAGTCAGACAAATCAGTCTGTCTGATTGTCAAACTCTTGAGCTGGCGATTGTATTGAAAAGTGTCCACATCTGGTGCAGAAATGTAGAAATTCTCAGCTGTGAAGTCCTCTAAATGTTTCATAGCCTGGAGCATTTCTGATGGTATGTCAAAGGGAAAACCAGTGTGATAACCCTCGCATATTACTGTGAAAACTTTCATAGATTTTAAATGAAAGAAAGCTTTATAATAGTTTGGTTGAGGACTTTTGAAACTGTCAATATCAAAGTAGATTGTCAGATTTTCCAACTGCTGTAAAGCTCTGAATTTATTTTCGAAACAGAGTGGAAGAGATACACTTAGGTTAACCAGGTTATTCAATCCATCGAAAGACTTACGTTTCACCCTCCTGATATGTTTTGACACCATATCCAAATATTTTAAGGACCTTAAACTTTGAAAATCCCCCTTTTCAAGAATAACTACCAAGTTGTTGCTCAGATCCAAGAACTCAAGCTTCTTCAGGCCTATTTTGAAGGCGCCTCCAAATGTCAAAATCAGGTTGTCACTCATATCTAAAACCTTCAGGTCATTAAGACTTTCAAAGATGCATCTGTCCAGTTTGGCAATGTGGTTGTTGTACAAATAAAGCTCTCTGAGGCGTGTTGTGTTTTTGAAATCCCCACAGCTCAACTCAGAAATGGTATTAATACCAATATTTAGGATCTCGAGAGAGGAGAGACTCTGAATGTCATCGGGCACCTTTGTGAGAAGGTTGCTCACTAAAGTTAGGGAACTCAGTTGCTTCATCAGTCGAATCGAGCCTTTAGACAGTTCAGTCATTGAAGTAGATGATAAATCAAGCTCACTCAGCTGAGAGCAAGCTACAAGCTTTGCATTTACATTGGGGACTTTGTTCCAATACAGATCCAGCTTCTTAAGTGTCGGTATCCCGCAAACCGTAGCTAGGAGACCTTTGTTGATCCACTTGTCCATATAATTCAGTCTCAGATGCATCAGTGAGTCGAGGCTCTGCAGGACTTTTCGGATCTCTTCGAAAGCAATGTATGGGCAATTAAAATACAACTGAGTTATGTTCCTGAGTAAAGTCTTGTCAGGTATGTCCCATTGCCAGCCGGCAACTTGGCCAGACATAGAAAAGTCTATCATCTCAAGGTGAGGAAAGATCTCTGTTGTGATGCTGAACTTTTCAAACACATTATTCGAAAAATCTAACACCTTCAGGCTTGAGGGCTCATTCAGCAGCAGATCTTTGGTCTGAAAGGAGGGAAATAGATTACCTGTAATACTAAGTTTCTGTATAAGTGGTAGCTTTAGGACGGGCTGAATGTCAGCGACTTGTTGCAGCTTGTTTGAGTCTAAAATCACGGTCTCTAATCTGGACAGGGACTGAAATGCTGAGGTATGAATGGATTGAATGTTGTTTCTGGAGAGATCAAGCATGGTAAGGTTGGACAGACCCTGAAAGAGGTTGTCTGTCAGGTCGGTGAGTTTGTTATAGGCCATGTCTAGCTTTGTTAATGCAGTCAAATGGATGAAAGATCCATCGTCCACGTGAGTAATCTGATTGTTGTCCAATGACAAAATTCTAAGCTTTGACAGATCCCGGAAATCGTCCCTGTTGATCTGTTCGAGCTGATTTTGCGAGAGATACACTATACTTGCATCTCTGGGTATATCATCAGGGACAGTTACAAGTTTACGTTCCGAGCAATGCAAAACAACATCGGCCGAGGCATCATTAGAATAACTGATGGAGCAGTTTTTAAGAGAATAAGCCAGGGAAGGGTTAAGATGATGCACGAGACACAGAAGTAAGACAATAAGTGTCTGTATGTAGTACAAAGACAAACCTCCCATTGCTGGCATGATGCCAATGTTTAGGACCATCACTGGAAGGAGTTACTGCAGGCAGAGATTTGTTGAATGTTGTTCAAGCAATCACATCTGTAGAGGACAACACAACACGTCACACAAAATTACTTTATCCTGCAAAGTAATAGCTTCACATTTTGGGAAAATACGCTTCTTTTCTTTCTTTCTTTGGGGCGGTGTGAAAGTTTATTCAAACTCTGGTGCGGGACAAAGAACTGAACTCAGGTCCGCTTGAAAACGGGGGTTGCGAGACAAGAATGGGACACGAACCCTGTATGGCGTCAGGATTATTTCATATCTCACGAGCGTAATATAACATGCTCCATGAGCAAATTATATAATTTCACACCCGCGGATATCATATATATATATGTGTATATATACTTTTCACATTTTGGGGGCGGAATCCAAGGAGGAACTGGCCCTGCTCTGATTGGTCATTTTGAAGGCGATCACACCATCACGGACCTCTTTAGTTTACCTTGATTGACAGCTTTCATTCAGGAAACTGAGTTGTTGTCCTGGCAAAAAAACTGTCTTTACAATGATACAGCGCAAGATAGTACCATGAATAAATTAATATATGTGTCTCTAATTCGTTCTAATGTTGGCATATGTGCGATGCCATAAATCCTTGCTGTTGCATGAACCCATGCCTCTAACATTAGAGCTAACCTTAGCCCTAGCTAACATGAATATGAGCAGGGTGCAATTTGGCGGGGGGATGCAAGGCAAGGCAAGGCAAGGCAGCTTTATTTATATAACGATGCAAGGGATTTCCCTTCTTTATATCGCTGCCTCTGCTGAATCATTTTCATCAAGGGTGGGGAAAATTTTTTTTCCCCTCACCCCACTCAAAGTGATCAATGCTACTTCACAAATAGACCATTATATAAGAATATAAGTATTTAAAACTAAGTAATGTGCTTAAACGTGAACAGTCTATAGTGTAATAGAACAATAAAATCCCAGCAGCAGATGCTGGTTGTATTTATTGGCTTCAGAGCTCCAGGAAGGCCGGCTACAGCGGCAGTTGTTGTCGTCAACAAGTGACAGCGACCCGGCTACATACACCGCCAGATGCCGGTCCTTTCAGGGGCCAGGGCAATAACACTAAAACAACTAAATATAGAACAATGTTGTTGTTTGGATTAAAACACTCTAGAGGAATTTTGTTGCAACCCACTCTCACTCCGAACTCATGAAATACGGACGTTTGGGCAGTGGCTGTCAGCATCAGATACGATGCAAAAAGCACCCTTCCCCTAAAGGAGACTTTTAGCGTCAATAACAACGCCAAAGGCACCTGACCAAGCATTCGTATTTAATGTGATGGGAGTGAGAATGTGTATATTGACACCACGTGCTACGTGCTATATGAGCTCATTTTCCATTGAATATTGAAGTCATAAGTGTTTTGGCATGTCTGGCCGAGTGGAACAACCCATGGTATTGAAAGGGATAAACATCCCCACCTCTGCTTTTTTCACAAATGGCACCCTGGCTGTAAACCTGGCCAGCAGTCAGATTATTGCAGAAAACAGAAATGATTATTCATGATGTGGTGTATTAACGTTTAATGTGATAGCGTTATACCACATAATAGCCTAAATTAAACATGCCAAAAATAAGTGTAATCTGGTATCGTTAGTAGGGATGCACCAAATCCATGATTTGGCTTTGGATTCGGCCGAATATTGGACGTTTTGACAGGTTTCAGTTTCTGCCGAACCTTAGAATTTTTTTCACCAAACCAAACCCTACGCTTGCACTACGCGCGCTACAATTGGTTGACGTAATGACGGCGTCGTTGATTACGGGAAGCTGTTTACGTAGGTGGACTGTTCAATGAGGTAGGCTATTAGAAAGTGAAAATGGATCTCATAAAAAGTGTTGTTTGGCAGTACTTTCAGTCAAAAGAAAAGGCCATTCAAGTCCAGCTGATTTGTCTCATGGTAGCAAGGACCCTAAACAATACACAACGTATAGGAGTAGTATTCGGTATATTCGGGTTTAGGATTTGGCAGAATCTTAACCAGTGGATTTGGTATTTGGTCGAACCCCAAAAATCTGGATTTGGTGCATCCCTAATCGTTAGTCATGTTTGCTAAGGCTATAACGTTAGCTCTAACGTTAGAGTTAACATTATAGCGAAAACTGGCAAGGATTACGGACATTTCAAAAGCATTGCACATATCCCAGCATCAGAACGGATGAGAGATACATAGACCATTACATTATTCACAGTGCTATCTTGTGCTACATTGTTAAAGAAGACAGAAAAACTGTTCTTCGGCCAGGACAACAACTCTAAGCTTCCTGAATACAAAGCTGTCAATCAAAATAAACTAAGGGGGTCTGTGATGGTGGGATCGCCTTGAAAGTGACCAATCAGAGGAGGGCTAGTTCCTACTTGGTTTCTGCCCCCAAAATATCAAGATTCAGTTTCATTCAGGTGTGCAGAAATCAACTTTGCGAGCAGAGTTTACCTGCTTCAAACTAGAAGACAAGCGACTATTTTGACATGCTTGTCGCTCACTTTCTTCTAGTACTCTTCAGACCGTACTGGAGTTTTTCTACTTGTACTTAACTTATTACTTTAATAACTGAGTTGTTCATGAAACAAACTGAGATGTTGCACAAGATCCCCAAAGATAAAACCTAAACCATAGAGTAAAAGCTGCTTTCAAAGAAAAGGAAGAAAAGAAAGAGTCAAAAGGACAAGATTATAAATTCAGAGGAAAAGGTTCCATGTCAAAAAAACTAAAGATCTTTCAAATTAAACTATAAATCCTATGAGTAAAAGAATCTTCTTCCATCGATGCATACGACAGAAAACACTGACAATCTTCACATTTGAGAAGCCAGAACAAGGGAAAGTTTTGCACAAATCAAGTATTTGTCTAGATTCTAGTGCATTTTAGGAAATTCATTTTAGGAAATTTGATTTTTTACTTCTTTTTTAAGTAGATATTTGTTGACACACACTCATCCTCACACACTCACCCACACACACACACCAGAACAAGGGAATGTTTTGCACAGATCACTGATTTGTAAGTATTATTTTCTAGATTCTAGAGCGTTTTAGGAAATTCCTGGAACAAGACAAACATTTTGGCAAACAGTTAAATTTATCACCATATCACCTTATTTATCCCCATGAAGTTTAATTTTAAAGTTGGGATTTTAACACAAAACCAGCAGCAGAAACATCACAGATACATTTTCTGATACTCACAGTACATCTTTAGAGCGTCGCGTCTTCCCTGTGTGAACAGGGCGTCTTCGTTTCTCAGTTCTGGTATAAAGGTCTGATCAGTCAGCTCACTTCCCTATTTCTATATCAATAATTTCCTTAAACCAAATGAACACTGACAGAAACAAATAAGAGAAGTTTCTCACGGTGATGCTCACAAACAACACACAATGTGAAGAAGAAGAGGTGGAGCTTCTGGGGTCTCCAGTTCTCATTTCCCCTCTCTATTTCTGACTAGAATGGCGAATCAACGCAGCAACCCTACCTTTGTTATGGGACTTAATAACAGAATAAGAATAGTTGATTTAGCTGCTGTAAATGGAGCCTACCCCCTGTACAGCAAACATGTAAAGATGGCGGCAGCATGAGCGTTTGATGCAGCCAGGCCTGCAAGCATTAGTAGATTTGCCTTCAAATAACTCGTAAATAATTTCATTGTCTCGCTAAGAATGCAATTTATCCTTGTGAACTGACGCATTATATAAACAACGTTCTCAAAGCCTCTGATTTACAGCGCTTGATGTCCATCATGGAGCAATCAGTTACCAACAAGTTTATCATGGACACTATAGAACAACTGAAAGCTGAAATGTTATCACACTTCGACACAAAAATGGACAATATTCAGTCAAGTTTAATGTCGATCCATGGCTCTCCAACAACTTTAGGCGACCATGTAGCAGAGCTTGAACATAGGGTCAGCTCCAATGAGGACAATATATCCGACATACAAAAACAAGTTTTAACTCAAGGGTGAAAACTCCCATCTGCAGGATGAATTGGTAGATGCTGAAAACCGAAGCAGGGCTCACAATCTTTGCTTCATTCATGTTCCTGAAAAAGCTGAGGGTAAAAACATCCACAGATTCATCGGCAGCTTAATCCAGCATCTTTTGGGTGAGGAGAATTTCCCAGTACCTCCAGCTCTAGAGCGGGTTCACTGCTCCCCTATGCAACAGTCACAGAACAAGAAGAATTTTGCTCTGAGGTCTATCCTGGTGAAACTCCTTAGTCTTCAGGATGAGTTTCAAATCCTACGACTTGCCCGTGAAAAAGAAGAACTCAAGTACAACAACAAACGTGTCCATATCTTCCCAGATCTCAGTACCAATCTTCTCCAAAAGCGTCGGGAGTTTGATGAGATCAAAAACAAACTCTGTGAACTGGATATTAAATACTCCTTGAAATATCCTGCTACGCTCAAGATCACCTCTGATGGTAAATCGGTGCTGTGCAAGACCCCAGGGAGCGGAAAGTTTCTTCAGGAATTACAACCTTTACCTGAATGACGGACTGCTGCTGTCTTGTTTAAGGTAGTTACATTACATTACATGTCATTTAGCTGACGCTTCTATCCAAAGCGACTTACAATTGCTACATATGTCAGAGGTCGCACGCCTCTGGAGCAACTAGGGGTTAAGTGTCTTGCTCAGGGACACATTGGTTGATGTATCGCAGTGGGAATCGAACCCGGGTCTACCACACCATGCGTCATATCCACTGCGCCATCACCACCCCATAGTTCATTGATTCATTGTTGTTGATGATGTTTGTTTGCTTGCAGTAGGGTAATCGGGACTTATATGTATACATCTCTAAGGTTTACATGATATGGAAATGATTTCTAATTTCTTCCTAGACCAGAATATTCAGACGTTATTCAGACTTTTGCCTGAAGGGCTGGCTTAAAATGAATCCAGTGGCTGATAATCATTACTTGGTTTCTTTAATTTGCCTATATGAAGCTTGTTACTGAGGGCTATTTCTACTATGCTATTTATCAACTTTTCTTTTCTCATTTTTCTATAGCCTATGGTCTGTCTCATAATGAGATCTGTACACAGGGAAACAATTGGGATATATATAAAGCATTCCCAGTTATTATTTTGCAGTCTGAGTCTGCATTCTTATTTAGTTTTTTTTCATAAATTCTAGGCTATACCTTGGTTTGACCAGTTTGTGTGTTCTTGTGTGTGCATGGAGGTATGCGTGTGTATACATTTGTGTCTGTGTGTAAATGTTTGTATATGTCTGTGCATGCTCTCCCTTCCCCTTCACCCTTTTCTCCCCAACCCCCCTGTCTATTTATTTCTGAAGAATCAGGGGGTAGCTCTGCGTGGAGACTCCGCACAACCTTAAATCACGCTTCAGTCACTCTGAGCTCTAGTGACTGTGGAGCAGACTTTAACGATATTATCAGTTTATGTGCTTTTTTACGGGAGTGTAAAGCACGTTGATGTTAACTTACATGTGTATGTTTCATCTACAAAACAATAAAACATAAACATCCATTTTTTGGCCCGTGGCCTTCCATTCAGATAGATTGATACAGGAATTCACCTCTGATCTAGATGAACCCAGCAGTCCGAATCTGGTTTCCAGGTTGTTCAGTTTGCAGACGTGTTGCTCTCTGTATGAGAATGACCACGAAGAGGAAACGACGGCAGGAACAGAGAACAGAAAGACGACATGTCAATAAGTTCAGATGTCGGTCAAGGTTTAAATGTGTGGACGGTTCAGTCCGGAGTCATGAAATTAACTGTTAGTTTGTTTTGTTGTGTGACTTTAAGGAATCCGAACGAACGCTGTGACAAACATTGTTTGACGTGTTTTACTGTTTATTTAGGACGGACATTATTTCAGCTTCATGTTTGGTGTGTCGGGTTTTTAATGTTTTTATAGCAAATGTTGTAAATGCACGTTCAAGAAAGGTGAAAGGCAAGCTTTATTTGTAAAGCACATTTCAGCAACAGGGCAATTCAAAGCACGCACGCATACACACACGCATGCACACACATGCATGCACGCACACGCACACAAGCGCGTGGCACTATTTTTGTGGGGACTCGTCATTGACATAATGTATTCCCTAGCCCCTTACCCTAACCTTAACCTTCACAACTAAATGCCTAACCTTAAGCTCTGTGTGGAGACTCCACACAACCATAAATCACGTTTTAGTCACTCTGATGGGCTCTAATGACTTTGGAGCAGAGTGTAACGATATTATTCAGGGAGTTTCTGTTATTTTTTACGGCAACATAAAGCACGGTGATGTTACAGTTTTTCTTGATTGCTTTGACGCAGCAGACTCAAACTCTACATTTTTCAAAACAGTTAACACACAGGCCGAAACAGTGGCACACTTGGTCAAAATGACACATTTTGTTTGCAAAAGGCTCTAACCATGCCACAACATTTAACGTATGCAACAAAAGCAAATTCTGCCTTCAAACAACACAACTTGCAAACAAGTGTATGAGCTCTTCAAATCAACCATTACACAGTGGCCATCAAAATAAAAAATACAGCACTCAGTGTGAATCAGTGCACCATTGCTTGTCATTGTAGCCTATTACTGTACATAGATGTCATGCCAGAGCCATTTGTTGTCAAATTTGCCTTCTTGCAAAGAATTGGATCCAGAATCAGAAATGCTTTGATGCAAATTGTATTGATTCCATTGATCCTTATTTTCAAACTGTGGCTGAAAACTGAAATACTGTAAATATTACACAAAATGCATGTAAACCAAAATTAAATCTATTATCAAATAAGAAGTTAATAAAATGAAAATAAAATATATTACAGTCAAGTAAACTTTACTGTCAAGTATAAGAAATAGCCACTATTGATATTCAGTCTCTTCTGTCTTGACTATGGGGCCATATGGCCTCATCCACATCGCATTCAATATCCTCTCTTGCAATGCACCGAGGGGAAAAATCTTCTTGCATGCCTTATCCAACCATGACATTTCTCTGCACCTATTTCTTGGGCAGCAGCAGTCATTGCATTCAGCAAGGGCATCTGCTCATAGGGACGCTGATCATAAACCTTCCACCTCCAAGCACTGAAGAACTCCTCTATGGGATTAAAAAATGGGCTATATGCTGGAAGGAACTGTATCATCATCCGAGGGTGTACTGCAAACCACTCATTGACAAGGCGAGACTGGTGTAACGCCACGTTGTCCCAGATAATGACGAAGAGTGGCATGCCAGGCCTCAACAGCACTCTCTCCTCAGGTGGGATCAGCCTGTCATGAAGTGCATCCAGGAATGTTATGAGGCGCTCTGTGTTGTATGGGCCAGTAGTGGGGATATGGCATAGGACACCATCATTGGACATGGCAGCACACATGGTTATGTTGGCACCCCTCTGTCCTGGAACTGTGACAGTGGCCCTGTACCCAATGAGGTTCCTTCCACGTCGCCTCACTTTACAGAGATTGAAGCCGGCTTCATCAACATGAATGAAGACACAAGGTGCCCCCTCAGCTTCAAGCTCCATTATTCTCTAAGTAAAAAAAGGCTAAATTACAATGAAAGGTGACTCCAGTTGACTCTAACTGCATGATATGACAAGGCATTAGAGTATACTGTAGTAATGTTTCCTTACCTCCACATATTGGCATCTGGCCTCCTTCACAACGTCAGAGTTCCTTTGAAATGGAACTGTATAGAGCTGCTTCATGGCCATATGGTTCCTTTTTAGGATGCGGTCAATGGTGGTCATGCTCACATTGTTGATGTTCCTAAACATGCCCTGATCTGCAATCACTGCTGCCCTGATTTCACGCGGCCCTATGGCATTGTTTGCCACAACCATGTTCACAATGGCTACCTCCTGCTCAGCACTAAAAATTCTCCCTCTACCACCAGAGAATGGTATAGCCTTTGGATTCTATAAAGAATACATGTAATGGGAATGAGGGAACAATTACATAAAGTATATCACTGAAGATATTTTTGTATATACTCTACAGCAACATTACCCATTTTCCTATCGAAAAATTCTGACAACGGATGCGACAGTGTTTGTGTTCAGAACAGGTTGGATTCTTTGTCCAGCTTCTCTAAGTGAAAGGCCATGATTGATAACGGTGATCAATAACAGTTGCCCGAATTTCATCAGAAACTTGAGCCCTTCCAACTATACCTCCACCTTGCACTTGGACTCCTCTTCCTCGGACCCCTCTGCCTCTTCCTCTCACTCTCTTCTGCCTTTGACCTCT
>CM046800.1:1004690-1024690 GCA_025617405.1 Perca schrenkii | reverse complement strand
TTTTAAATACTTGGGCTGTTAAAGCCGTTCTCAACTACAGTTCTGAGTTGTTTGAACTGCAGAAATCTGTTTAGAAGGACTATGCTTGGAGAAGTAACAACAGAGGACGTTGAAGGCTGACTGTCATCTTTTCTGCCATGGCTTCATGTGTCTGTTCATCATCCAAGTCTCCGTTTTATTTGCTGTCGTAGGCGAGCAGCGTGCCGCACTTAACACACTCGACAAAGCCGACACATACGTTGTCACTGCCCACGACTTGTTTAAAATGGTTCCATACCTCCGACTTTCCTCCAAACTTGCTCAAAGGTAATTCTCCTGTTTTTATTTTTTTCTTTACATCCTGAAGCTCCACGTTGAACTTAAAGGGATACTCCACCGTTTGTTGAAATAGGGCTCATCATGTGTGTGTGTGTGTGTGTGTGTCATGTGTGTGGATGTGTGTTTGACAGCCGAGCTTGAGACCTTCAACAGCCCTCTGTGTCTCCCTCTAAAGGTCTCCCCTCCTCTCTTCTTCTCCTCTTCTTCTCTTCTTCATACTAATGTCCCTCCTCTCTTCTTCTCTCTTCTTCATACTAATGTCCCTCCCTCCTCTCTTCTTCTCTCTTCTTCATACTAATGTCCCTCCTGACTCTCGCTCGCTGCGGTCGCGTCGCCGCCGTACACCTTGTGTTTTGACGGCAAGAAGACAGATGGCCTCCGCTCCTGCGTGCTGCTGACCTTTTCGGTGATGCATGGTGGTCTTTCGGGCTCCGCGGCTCGGCCGTTCATCACATTTATGAGGCGGCAAAACAACGTCTCGACCTGCAAGAGATGGAGCCTGCTACAGGCTGACAGAGACGAGAGAGAGATGAAAGAAAAGTGAGAACTGAGACAAGGATTTTTATTTCTGTGTGTATTTCTGTGTATTTCTGTATATTATATATATACAGTACAGGCCAAAAGTTTGGACACACCTTCTCATTCAATGTGTTTCTTTATTTTCATGACCATTTACTTAGTAGATTCTCACTGAAAGCATCAAAACTATGAATGAACACATATGGAATTATGTACTTAACAAAAAAGTGGGAAATAACTGAAAACATGTCTTATATTTTAGATTCTTCAAAGTAGCCACCCTTTGCTTTTTTTGATAACTCTGCAAACCCTTGGTGTTCTCTCAATGAGCTTCATGAGGTAGTCACCTGAAATGGTTTTACCTTCACAGGTGTGCTTTGTCAGGGTTAATTAGTGGAAGTTTTTCCCTTATTAATAAAAAAAGCAAAGGGTGGCTACTTTGAAGAATCTAAAATATACGACATGTTTTCAGTTATTTCACACCTTTTTGTTAAGTACATAATTCCATATGTGTTCATTCATAGTTTTGATGCCTTCAGTGAGAACCCTACAATGGAAATAGTCATGAAAATAAAAGGAAACACATTTGAATGAGAAGGTGTGTCCAAACATTTGGCCTGTACTGTACATACACACACAAACACACACACACATACATGAGACACGCACACACACACAGACAGACACACACATTTGTGGTGAGAGTTAACGTTTTAAAAAACACCTTTTTTACACTACACTATACTATACGGTAATTCCTCTACTGTGCGACAGTAAGTCTCGTGGTTATGACACAATCGTTAGCCTATTTTTACAAAAACGTCTGCTACGGAGCCATAACGTGAGCTACAAGGTAATGGAGCCTTTTATACATTGTCGTGTTTCTTTAGAAATGAACAATGTATAAATAAATCCTTTAAAGTGACTGTCAAAGTGGAGCCAAAATGAATGGGAATCAATGGAATGCTAACTGCAATTTTTTTAAATACGTGGGCCATTACAACTGTTCTCAACTACAGTTCTGAGTTGTTTGAACTGCAGAAATCTGTTTACAAGGACTATGCTTGGAGAAGTAACAAAAGAGGACGTTGAAGGCTGACTGTCATCTTTTCTGCCATGGCGAGCTTGCTTCATGTGTCTGGTCATCGTCCAAGTCCCCGTTTTATTTGCTGTCATAGGCGAGCAGCGTACCGCACTTAACGCACTTGACATATATGTATATGTGTGTATGTATATATATATATATATATATACATACACACACAAACACAGACAGACACACACATTTGTGGCGAGAGTTAACGTTTTAAAAAAAAAACACCGTTTTTACAGCGAACGTTAAAGGCCTCTCGCTCCGTAGTTCATGAATGTGTTTGACCTGCCGGAGTGTCTCTACAAGGTCCAGTCAGAGCACAGAGACACACACACACACACAGACACACACACACACACACACCTGCCGGAGTGTCTCTACGGGGTCCAGTCAGAGCACAGAGACACACACACACACACACACACACACACACACACACACACACCTGCCGGAGCGTCTCTACGAGGTCCAGTCAGAGCACAGAGACACACACACACACACAGACACAGACACACACACACACACACACACACACACACCTGCCAGAGCGTCTCTGTGAGGTCCAGTCAGAGCACAGAAACACACACACACAAACACCTGCCGGAGCGTCTCTACGAGGTCCAGTCAGAGCTCAGAGACACACACACACACACACACACACCTCCCGGAGCGTCTCTGTGAGGTCCAGTCAGAACACAGAGACACACACACACAGACACACACACACACACATATACACACACACACCTGCCGGAGCGTCTCTGTGAGGTCCAGTCAGAACACAGAGACACAAACACACAGACACACACACACATACACACACACACCTGCTGGAGCGTCTCTGTGAGATCCAGTCAGAGCTTTATAGGCTTCATAAAGAATTCAGAGATCATGTTCACAGAGGTGGGAAACTGTTTGTGTTTCTCATTTCACATGATGAATAAAATATGAAGCTCGCACAGGTTTATATTTCAAAACATCCTCCCTGATCAGCATCAAGTTCACAATCTCTGCTTCTATGTTCAGTGTGTGTGTGTGTGTGTGTGTGTGTGTGTCTTTAGTAGGTGTGTTTGTGTGTCTTTATTATGTGTGTTTTTGTCTTTCGTATGTGTTTGTTTGTCTTTTGTGTGTGTATGTGTGTTCATTGTGTGTGTGTGTATGTGAGTGTGTTTGTGTGTCTTTATTATGTGTGTTTGTGTCGTTAGTGGGTTTGTGTGTCTTTATTATGTGTTTGTGTGTCTTTTTTGTGTGTGTGTTCAGTGTGTGTGTGTGTGTGTTTGTGTGTGTATGAATGTGTTTGTGTGTCGTTATTATGTGTGTTTGTGTCTTTAGTATGTGTGTTTGTGTGTCTTTTGTCTGTGTGTGTGTGTTCATTGTGTGTGTTTGCATGTGTATGTGTTTGTGTGTCTTTAGTGTGTGTGTTTGTGTGTCTTTAGTATGTGTGTTTGTGTGTGTGTATATGTGTGTGTATATGTGTGTGTTCAGTGTGTGTGTGTGTGTGTGTGTGTGTCTGTGTGTGTGTGTGTGTGTGTATGTGTGGTTTTGTGTGTGTGTGAGGGAGGAAAGAAAAAAAGAAGAGAGATCATTAAAGAAAATCTAGAAACATGAGACACTGTGAGAATGTCAAAAAAAAAGTGAGAATGAAAAACAAAGAGATTATTGGATTAAAAGGAGAAAGAGGAGCTGCTATAACGAGCCGATCATTGAAATCAGCCTTCTTTGGGGAGGGGAGGGTGGTGCAGCCCATTTTTGTTACATGCCATTAGCATGTTTCAGAGCTGCCCACACAACCCTCAATTTAACCCCAAAATGCATCACTTTACTCCCACAAATATCCTCCTCCAAAAATCTGTCCTCAGTTTATCCCCCAAAATGTCCTTATTTTCCTACAAAAATTTAATCACTTTACCCCCAAAATGTCTTTACTCAACCCCCCCAAATCTCCTCACTTTATCCCCCAATATATCTTCACTTTAATGTAAAATATGTCTTCACTTACCCGTCCACAAAACCCTCAATTTAACACCCTAAATGTCATTGACTTTAACCCAAAAACTTAGCTCACTTTGAAATAAAAAAAAACTGGGTCACAGGCTTCAATATATTAATTTTTAAAATCTTCCTAGCAACACAAAGTAGGCAACATTAGCATGTTTTACAAACAGCCATCGTTAGCATTAACTTTAGCATGTCATTAGCATGTTTACGAGCTCCGTGTGAAGCTAATATATGTGCTAATATATTCTGGGATGTAAAAAGCTGCCAAAAGCTGTAAAAAGCTGTAAAAAACAGTTAATTCTTTACAAACAACACGAGTACTGTTGCGTCCCCCACTTGTTTAGCATACAGCGCTTGTCTTTGATCCTCCGGTGCCCTGACCTGCTTTCGATCTGGGAGAAACCCCTCATTAACACATCAAAGTTAATATTTTTTACCCCCAAACGCATCTTGGGAGGGCTGAGCGCAGACTTTTACCTCCTCTGCAGCAACGCTTCCCGGCTGAGAGCGCAAGACTCTCCTATATAGAAGAGCACAGGAAGACTCTCCTAGAGAAGAGCACAGCAAGACTCCTAGAGAAGAGCACAGCAAGACTGTCCTAGAGAGGAGCGCAACAAGTCTCTCCTAGAGAAGAGCACGGAAAGACTCTACTAGAGAAGAGCACAGCAAGACTCTCCTAGAGAAGAGTGTAACAAGTATCTCCTAGAGAAGAGCACAACAAAACCCCTCCCGTATGAGAGCACCGCAAGACTCTCCTAGAGAAGAGCACAGAAAGACTCTCCTAGAGAAGAGTGCAGCAAGACTCTCCTAGAGAAGAGCACATCAAGACTCCTAGAGAAGAGCGCAACAAGACTCTCCTAGAGAAGAGCACATCAAGTCTCTCCTAGAGAAGAGCGTGACAAGACTCTCCTAGAGAAGAGTGCAACAAGACTCTCCTAGAGAAGAGTGCAACAAGACTCTCCTAGAGAAGAGCACAGCAAGTCTCTCCTAGAGAAGAGTGCAACAAGTCTCTCCTAGAGAAGAGCACAGCAAGACTCTCCTAGAGAAGAGCACAGCAAGTCTCTCCAAGAGAAGAGCTCATCAAGTCTCTCCTAGAGAAGAGCACAGCAAGACTCTCCTAGAGAAGAGTGTAACAAGTATCTCCTAGAGAAGAGCACAACAAAACCCCTCCCATATGAGAGCACCGCAAGACTCTCCTAGAGAAGAGCACAGAAAGACTCTCCTAGAGAAGAGTGCAGCAAGACTCTCCTAGAGAAGAGCACATCAAGACTCCTAGAGAAGAGCGCAACAAGACTCTCCTAGAGAAGAGCACATCAAGTCTCTCCTAGAGAAGAGCGTGACAAGACTCTCCTAGAGAAGAGTGCAACAAGACTCTCCTATAGAAGAGTGCAACAAGACTCTCCTAGAGAAGAGCACAGCAAGTCTCTCCTAGAGAAGAGTGCAACAAGTCTCTCCTAGAGAAGAGCACAGCAAGACTCTCCTAGAGAAGAGCACAGCAAGACTCTCCTAGAGAAGAGTGCAACAAGACTCTCCTAGAGAAGATCATAACAAGACTCTCCTAGAGAAGAGTGCAACAAGTCTCTCCTAGAGAAGAGCACAGCAAGACTCTCCTAGAGAAGAGTGCAACAAGAATCTCCTAGAGAAGAGCGCAACAAGACTCTCCTAGAGAAGAGTGCATCAAAACCCTTCCCATATGAGAGCGCCGCACGACTATCCTAGCCCTTATGTTGTCTTACCGTCAACCTTCCACACATTTTCAGCTCTTATTTCTACATCCGATATTTTCTGATAAAAAACAAAAATTGAATATGGGTCAATATGACCCGAAGTCAACACAAGTGCTAGAGAAGAGCACAGTAAGACTCTCCTAGAGAATAGTGCAACAAAACCTTTCCCAGTTGAGAGCGCCGTAAGACGCTTCACGAGCAGGAAACCAGAATACAGAACAAAAAGAGGAGATAAAGAAGAGAGAGAGAGAGATATAAAGGGAGGAGGTTTAATGAATTATGGTGATCTAAGTGTTTACTACACGCTGAGAAGGGCAGCATCCTCTGTGGGGTCAAAGGTCAGGAGTGCAGAATAGGGGCTGCACAATTGTTACCCCCCAGTTTAGGAGTATTGGAGCACAACGTAACAAAAAAGAAACAGGAGGGTGGAAATTGAAATGATACAACCCGGTCTCATGCCAGTTCGCGAAATGGTCACATTATTTTGATTTATTGAGTCATGTACAGGTCACGATTTTCTCTTTTGTTTCGTGTACAGGTCACGATTTTCAAACGTGACCATTTCACGAACTGCCATGACACTGGGCTGCTCTGGAGGCACGCAACATTGGGGACATGAAAAGCTACACACACTGTTGTGTGGAGCAGGTGATATTGGACCCAAATGCAGGGAAAAGGCAGGCAGGCAGGCTGGTTTGAACTCAAGGATTTATTGACAACAAAAAACGGCAACACAGAGACTGGAAAAAACAAAGGAAAAGGACAGACAAGGCGGGAAAACACAAGAAGCAAAACTAGACATGACAAGACAGAAAACTAGACTATCAAAATAAAACAGGGAACAGAAATAACAGAAACAAACTATACACAACCCCAACAGTAATGTCCATAACCACAACAGTAATGTCCATAACCACAACAGTAATGTCCATAAAAACAACACACGCTGGGCCACAAACAACCGGACAGTTGTGGTTAGGAACGGATTTTCACGTTAACAATACTACTCGCTAAAATCATCGTTCTGTTATTTAATGAAATATGCTTCCCATTGAAATACATTGTTTTAAAATTTGTGCTCACCACCACGAAAATAAGGATATTAACGTGTTCAGTACACAAATCAATAGATTCAATGAAATGACCATTTTCACGAACTGCCGTGAGACTGGGCTGAATAATAACAAAGTCATTCATTACTTTGACATGAAATAATGTTATTTTTTTAAGCACAACCAATCTTATCTTAATAATTACCTTCAGGGAGAATCAAGGCCGAAATTATGAACAGAAAACAACCTATTTCATCGACAGGAGTTCTGTCTGTTAAACCTAATCCAAAGGAAACCAAACGAAAATACAATTTTCCAAACTCAACTCCCTAAACTAAAGAAAAAGATAATGAAAAAAATATGAAACAGAAACATGATCAAACAAAAATGGTGATTCACCCCAATGTGCTTCGTACGAAACAAAACATTCTGACATCCAAATGAACTCAACTGCGGTGAGGAAACACACACACATGCACGCATTCACTCACACAAGCATACACAGACACACACACATACACACACAGACACACACACAAACACGCACAAACAGAGACCCATGCATGCACAAACACAAACATACACACACACACAGAGACACAGGCATGCACACACTCACACACACACATGCACACACACACACACACACACACACATAAACACACAGAGACACACGTATATGCAAACACACACACAAACACACACAGATACACACACATGCACACACACACAGACACATATACACACACACACACACACAAGCGTGCATAAAAACACACTCAAACACACACACACAGAGTCTGACGGTTGTTGATATTCGGGTCAGCAGGACGGGCTTTGATATGCAGATGTTAGGTTTGTTCTGCTGACGACCGGGCTGAATAATAACAAAGTCATTAATTACTTTGACATTAAATAATGTTAGTTTTTTTTAAGCAACACCAATCTTATCTTAATAATTACCTTCAGGGTGAATCAAGGCCCAAATTATGAACAGAAAACAACCTATTTCATCGACAGGAGTTCTGTCTGTTAAACCTAATCCAAAAGAAACCACACAAAAGTACAGTTTTCCAAACTCAACTCCCTAAACTAAAGAAAGAGATCATGAAAAAAATATGAAACAGAAACATGATCAAACAAAAATGGTGATTCACCCCAATGTGCTTCGTACGAAACAGAACATTCTGACATCCAAATGAACTCAACTGCGGTGAGGAAACACACACACACACACACACACGACACACACGCACGCATTTACTCACACACAAGCATACACAGACACACACACACACACACATACACACATACACACAAAAACAGAAACACACAGACCCACACACACAGACACACACAGAAACACACACAGAGACACACACACAGAGACACAGGCATGCACACACACACACACACTCACACACACACAGACACATGCATGCAAAAACACACAAACGCACACACACACAGAGAAACACGCATGCACACACACGCACATACACACGCACGCATTCACACACACAAACACACACACAGAGACACACGCATGCACACACACACACACACACACACACCCAGACACACACACGCACGCATTCACACACACACAATTATACACAGACACAGACAAACACACTCGCACACACAACGAGACTCACACACACACACATGTTGTCAGTGAAGGACTGCTGAGCAGAGCTGCAGCTCCAGCTGAAGGCCAGTCTGACGGTTGTTGATATTCGGGTCAGTGGGCCGGGCTTTGATATGCAGATGTTGGGTTTGTTCTGCTGACGAGAGGGAATTAAAACCACCTTCAACTTCAGCTCAGCACACAAAAACCCACAGAATCATTTCAATCTTTCTCTTCTTACTGCAGTCGGGATTTCTCTTCTTTCTTCTTCTGTTCTGTTTTCTTTTTTCATCAAACTAATGATTTTTAACTTTTAGACATGAATGAATACAATCAATCAGGACACGTTTACATCAAAGTCACAGATTTTCAGCGGTGGGATTTTTTTGCAGTTTTCCATTTTTAAAGTTTGAGAAGTTCCTTATTCCTTCAGTTTATCTAAAGTTTATGAGTGTGTGTCACACACAAACATATACATACACACACACACATGCAAGCATGCACTCACATACACACATATACATACACACACACATGCACACAAGCATAGACACACGCAGACACACAAGCACATAAGCACGGACACACACAAACAAACACACACACACAGACACACGCGCACGGACACACGCACACACACACAAACACAAACAAACACAAACAAACACACACACACAAACACGCAGACACATACACACACGCACACAGAGACACAAACACACACACAAACAAACATGTAGACAGACACAGACACACAAACGCACACACAAACTCACACACACACACACACACAAACACACACACACACACACACACTCTCGGCATGCTAACAAAGCTAAATATGGTTTTGATGAAGAGAGCAGCTCCCCTGCAGCTTCACATTAACTCTCTCTCTCTTTCTGCCAGATGAACATTCATTAAAGTGGACTCGTTTCTCCAAAAATCACCGGTTCAAACTGCACAGAGAAGACTTCAGAAAGAGATCTGATGGCATGTTGGCTTTCTGTGTGTTACAGAGAGTGGTTTACAGCGCTGGAAGGAGTATTCAGATTCTTCACTGCAGTAAAAGTACTAATACCACACTGTAGAAACTACTCTGTTACATTTTTAAAGTATTAAAACATTGTAGAAAGTGTAAAGGATCCCACCAGTTGTGTGGTTAATTGTCTACACACACACACACACACACAGACCCGCACACACACACAGACACACAGACACTCACACACACACACACACACACACATACACTATTCTCTTGACCTCATATGTAAAGTCCGAGAATGCAAAACAACAACTTACAGGCCGCCTGCCAACACTCACAAACACTTCCCTGGGAACGAAAGAAGTTCAAAAACACTTCCAGCAGCCAGATAGTATGGGTCAAAGGTCACAGGAGGGAGGGGAGGGAAGGGAGAGGGAGAGGGAGAGGGAGAGGGAGAGGGAGAGGGAGAGGGAGAGGGAGAGGGAGAGGGAGAAAGAGATGAACACAGAAGGAAACAGAGATTATGTTGTTTTCAGTTTATATTCAGGAATTTTAGCAAATAAATCATCAAATTAATGTTTTCTCCAAAAAGCCCCGAATCATGGAGCGTTTCTTAAAATAACTTCAACTATCCTCGACATTAGTTATGTTCTGGTTTCAGAACAATAAAGACAGTATAATAATAATAATAATAATAATAATAATAATAATAATAATAATAATAATGATGATGATGATGACAGTTGGAGAACAGTTAGACAGAGAACATGTGCAGCTGCAGAGGAAGCAGCGCTGGAATTTCCAGAAGTAAACATGTGTCCTGTTTATGTCCATCGGGGCTCAGAGTTCAGGGTGAAGAGGGCCTCGCTATCCCAGTGTGTGTGTGTGTGTGTCTCTGTGTGTGTGTGTGTGTGTGTGTGTGTGTGTGTGTTCATATGTGTGTGTATGTATATGTGTGTGTATGTGTGCATGTGTGAGAGAGGGATTGGGGTGAAAGATGCCTCACAGTTGCAGAGATTTGGGATTTGTATTTTGTCTAGGTGTGTGTGTTGTGTCTGTTTGTGTGTGTGTTGTGTGTGTGTGTGTGTGTTTGTGTGTATGTGTGTGTGTTCGTATGCGTGCATTTGTGTGTGTGTGTGTGTATGTGTGTATATGTATGCGTGCATGTGTGTGTGTGTGTGTGTGTGTGTGTGTGTGCACGTGCATGTGTGTGTGTGTGTGTGTGTGTGTCTGTGTGTGTGTGTGTGTGAGTGTGTGTGTGCGCGTGCATGTGTGTGTGTGTGTGTGTGTTCATAGGTGTGTGTGTGTGTGTGTGTATGTGTGAGTGTATATGTGTGTGTATGTGTGCATGTGTGAGAGAGGGATTGGGGTGAAAGATGCCTCACAGTTGCAGAGATTTGGGATTTGTATTTTGTCTGGGAGTGTGTGTTGTGTCTGTGTTTGTGTGTGTGTTGTGTGTGTGTGTGTGTGTGTGTGTGTGCTGTGCAGAGCGTGTGTAGATCGGCCTCTGCCTCACCGCGGAACGCTCAATTTGTTTTTGTGTTTTTCTTCAACTATTGTTGATTAAATCTCTTGCTAATTGTTATATTTTCTTTCCATTCTAATGCTGATGAATGGATTTGGACCTAGGCATAAGTGTATATTTGCCAACACACGCACACAATACACACACACACACAAACACGCACACACATACATGCACACAAACACACACACACAAACACGCTAGGATGCACGTGCGTGCAGACACACACACAGTTGTACACACACAAGCATATATATGTATATGTATAAATATATATACATATATATATATATATATATATATATATATATATATATATATATATATATATATATGTATATATATATATATCTGTCTCTCTGTCTCTCTACTAAATAAATGTTTCATCCACATCTCTCCGCTGTCGGACCTTGCCGCTGCGCTGTGTCGTGACCTTTGACCTCCTCTCAGCGGTGAGGAAAGCAGAAGTTCCTCAAAGACAGAAGAAAGAGAAAGCTCATCTCTCGCTCCCTTCACATCTCTCTTTGTTCTCTAATTTGGTTCTTTTCCTGCCGATGAGCTCGGGGCGTTCTCCGTGGGGAAACGGTGCTCTGAAAAGAGAATTAAACACGAGCGTTTCCCTGCAGGGATCAGCAGAGGTACACACACTCTTATTATAAAATATACACACACACACACACACACGCTCTTATTACAATATATACGCACACACACAGACACACACTCTTATTATAATATATACACACACAGACACACACTCTTATTACAATCTATACACACACACAGACACACACACAGACACACACACACACCCACACACACTCTTATTACAATATATACACACACACAGAGACACACACACAGACACACACAGAGAGACCCACACACACACACACACACTCAGAGAGACACACACACACACACACAGCCACACAGAGAGAGCACACACACACACACACACAGAGACCCACACACACACAGAGAGACACACACAGCCACACACACAGCCACACACACACACACACAGAGACACACACAGACACACAGAGAGAGACACACACACACACACACAGACACACACACTCTCTTATTACAATATATACACAAAGAAACACACACAGAGACACACACACGCTCTTATTACAATGTATACACACACACAGACACACACACGCACACACACACAGAGAGCACACACACACACACACACACACACACACACACACAGACACACACACACCCACACACACAGAGACACACACAGACAGACACACACAAACACACACACAGACACACACACACACCCACACACACAGAGACACACAGAGACACACACAGACAGACACACACACAGACACACACTCACACCCACACACACAGAGACACACATACACACATGCACACACACATACACACACAGAGACACAAGCATACACAGACACACACACACACATACACACACACACATGCACGCATACACGCTCACACACAGAGAGAGACATACACACACACACACATACACACACACACACAGACACACACACACAGACACCCCCCCCCCCCCCCCACAGTGTGTACAGTAGCTGTAAGATGCTTTCAGGCAGCGGGAGGAAACGCCCGGAGAGACGACCAGAGGCTCCAGCTCAACGGTGACCCAAAAAACAAACTGAGAAAAACTCAACAATGTCATTTTCTGTGTCTGCACTCGTTAGCATTAACGACTGCTTCTGCTTTATAGTTTTAGAGCATCTGCAGGCTGGACATAAGAAGGTGAGATGTGGCCTTTGTGTGTGGCTTAAGCGGCAGCGAGTGTAATGTTGCAGCCAGGCTCGGTCTAGCAACTCTCCGTTGCCTTGCGAGCTGGAAAAACCAAACTGTAGTCAGGCCAATCACATCGTGTATAGAGTCGGTGGGCGGGGCACGCAATTGCAAGGTAATGTAAGTCAATGGAGGCCAAAGGGTGTTGATAAACACGCACACACAAACACACAAACACAAACGCACACAAACACACAACCACATACACAAACACACACATACATACATGCACACACACAAACACAAGCACACACACACAACCACAAACACAAATGAACACACATGCACGCACACACACACACACTTACACACACAAACACACGCACATGAACACACACACACACACAAACACGCACGGACACAACCAAACGGCGACGGTTTGACGCATGCACGTGTGTCCACACACAAAAACACACATGCACACACTTGACACACACATACAAACACACACACAAACACACACACACACACACACTCGTACACACACACACGCACACGCACACGCACACACATGCAAGCATACAAACACATGCGTTAAACAACCATATATATATATATATATATGTGGATATCTCTCTACTAAATAAATAAATGCTTCATCTACAACTCTCCGCTGTCGGACCTTGATAATAACTGATTATGCGTCTTGATGGCATACGAATTGGCGTGTCACACATGCGCCACTTCCTGAGGTCAGTCTGGACGCTGAGAGTCCCGACCAGGCGTCTAAATACGATGCTAGAGGAGAATTTATTTTGGCCCCTGACCGACTTTCTGACGCGCCGGGAGGGAGACGAAGAAAAGCTCTTCGCCCTGATCCCAATCAGGACGTCGGAGAGAAATAATATCTATAAGAGCTGCTGGAAGAAGAGACAGAACAGGTGACAATAAAGACGGCAAAAGCATCAAAAGTGCCGAGAAAAAGTGTAAAAAGACCCGTCGCTGTGGTGATAGAGGACACAGTGGGGGGGTGTTGGGGGGGGAGATGTGCAGGATGAATGGTGCTAATTAGAGCAGAAAAGCTGTAATTGCTGTTGGCTCGTTAGTGGACGAAAACTATTCCATCACACACACACACGCACACAGTCACACACGCACGCACACACACGCACACAGTCACACACACACACATTTTGTCTCATCTTTGCTGGCAAACAACAGGCATCAAATGTCTAAGTGTGTGTCAACAGCTGTCTAAATTTGTGTGTGTGTGTGTGTGTCTGAATGTGTGTGCGTGCATGTGTGTGTGTGTGTTTCTGTGTGTGTGTGTGTGTGTGTGTGTCTGTGTGTGTGTGTGTGTGTGTGTGTATGTGTGACTGTGTGTGTGTGTGTGTGTGTGGGTGTGGGTGTTCATATGCGTGCATGTGTGTGTGTATGTGTGTGTCTGTTTTTGTTTGTGTGTGTGTGCTTGTGTGTGTGTTTGTGTGTGTATGTGTGTGTCTGTTTTTGTCTGTGTGTGTGTGTGTGTGTCTGTGTCTGTGTCTGTGTGTGTGTGTGTGTGTGTGTTGTGACTCTGTGTGTCTGTGTGTCTCAGTGTGTATGTATGTGTGTGTGCTTGTGTGTGTGTGTGTGTTTTTGTGTGTATGTGTGTGTGTCTGTTTTTGTTTGTGTGTGTGTGTGTGTTGTGACTCTGTGTGTCTGTGTGTGTGTTTGCTGTGTGTGTGTGTGTTTGCTGTGTGTGTCTGTTTGTTTGTGTGTGTGTGTGTGTGTTGTGACTCTGTGTGTCTGTGTGTGTGTGTGTGTGTGTGTTCTTGAAGACCTTTCAGCACAAATGTTTTGTCCAAAGCTACAAATCTGCCTTTATTTTGACGTTATTAATAGTTTATATTTTTTACGACTTTGTCCCTCTTTTCAACTTTTTTTTCCTCTTGTCTTCGGCGTTTGTCTTTCGTCTTTCTTCAATGCTTTTTTCCGTCCGCTTCCCTCGTTTTGTCCCACGTTTTTGTCCCTTACTTCATAACGTTGTTGCCTTTTCCCACGAAATCAAACCCACTGCTATCTTTGCTTGTCTGTCGTCTCAGTCAGTTACATCCTGGTGGTATTCTACCTGTTCTCTGCTTCAACCTGCAGCAGCTGGCTTCCTCCTCTTCTCTCCTCTTCCTCCTTCCCTCTCCTCTTCCTCCTCTTCTCTCCTCTTCCTCCTTCCCTCTCCTCTCTTCCTCTCCTCCTCTCACCTGTTCTCTTCTCGTTCTCTGCGTCAACCTGCAGCAGCAGACTTCAAATCCTCTTCAATCTAAAGGAGGCCCTCACAGCATGTTGTTTTACCTCTTTTCCGTTTCCCCCTCCCTCTGTGTCCTTCCTCCTCTTCTCTCCTCTCCTCTTCCTCCTCTTCTCTTCTCTTCTCTTCTCTTCTCTTCTCTTCTCTTCTCTCCTCTTCTCTTCTCTTCTCTCCCCTTTCCCCTCCTCTCCTTTCTCTCCTCTCCCATCTCCTCTCCTCTTCTCTTCTCTTCTCCTCTCTCCCCTTTCCCCTCCTCTCCTTTCTCTCCTCTCCCATCTCCTCTCCTCTTCTCTTCTCTTCTCTTCTCTTCTCTTCTCTTCTTTTCTCTTCTCTTCTCCTCTCCTCTCCTCTCCTCTCTCTCTCTCTCTCTCTCTCTCTCTCCTCTCCTCCCCTCTCCTCTCCTCTCCTGTCCCATCTCCTCTCCTCTCCTCTCCTCTCCTCTCCTCTCCTCTCCTCTCCTCTCCTCTCCTCTCCTCTCCTCTCCTTTCCGTTTCCGGTGAGTGTGAGTGTGAGCGTGAGTGGTGGTGGCGGAGGTGCGAGTGGCGCGGAGTTTCAAACTGTTTCTGTCCCTTTTTTTCGGATTTTCTGACTGTGTCTTCAATCTTTCTTTTTGGTGCATGATCAGGTAAGTTTCTTAAACTTTTTTTGGAGTGTCTGCTGAGGAATCGGGGTTTCGGTCGAGTGTTTGTTTCGGGTGGAATGGCGTCCTTTGAGACGCCACCTCCGAGTCTCCAGCAGGGCGTGAGGATAGCCCCCCCGGAGAGTAATGTTACCGTGGAGGAGGATAGCCCCCCGGAGAGTAATGCTACCGTGGAGGAGGATAGCCCCCCCGGAGAGTAATGTTACCGTGGAGGAGGTGCTGTTGGCGGTTGGTGAACAGGTAGGCTATGATAACTTGTCTTTTGCATCCAGAATGAACAAAGCCGTGGTTGTGTTTATGAAGGATGAGCAGCTGGTGCATCAGCTGATTGAGAGCGGTGTGTTTATCAGAGACAGCTTTGTGCAGGTTTCCCCTTTATCGGTTCCCTCCACGCGGATCACCGTATCTGGTGTTCCTCCGTTCATATCCGACGAGTTGTTGGGGAATGAACTTCAGAGGTTTGGAAAGTTTGCAAGTGGATTTAAAACGGTGACTTTAGGATGCAAGGATCCCAAACTGCGCCATCTGCAGTCTCTGAGGCGGCAGGTGTTCATGTTCCTGTACTCGCCTACACAGACGCTGGAGGTGTCCTTCAGAGTGAAGCATGGTCACGGCTCTTATATGGTGTATGCAAGCTCTGGACAGTTGAAATGTTTTGAGTGTGGGGATGTGGGACACAAGCGTTTTGCATGTCCACACAGACAGCAGGCGCCGGCTGATGGTGAGGCTGCGGCGCCTGAAACCCCGGCCGCGGATAATGCCGCGGATGGGGCTGGCGGCCCGGGGGCGGATGATGTTGTGCCCGGTGACGGGTCCGATGTAGCTGGAGCAGCTGATGCTGCGGGCATGGTGGCAGAAAGTTAAGGAAGGTAATGTGGAGAAGCAGAGCCAGTCTGAGCAGCAGCAGGTTCCCGCGCCAGTAGAGAGTATTTCGGAGTGTGTAGGTGCTACAGCGCAGTCACAGTCAGGGATTACAGGGGAAGTAGCTTCCACAAGTATCACCAGAGATCACACTGGGATCACCTCTGGTGAACAGGGTGGAGGACTATTCAGCAGTCAGGCATCATGTGCTAGTGAAGACATGGAGTATGATTCGGAGTCTGATACTGTGTCTATTGGAGAAATTAATCTGAGCACAGATCTGTATTCATTAGAGGAAATAGATCGTTTTCTGAATGAAACTTTTAAAAGATCTGTGAAAGTGACTGATTACTTCAAAGACACAGAAAAGTTTATCAAGTCTGTTGCTGTACTGAAGAGACTTGTTAGTTTTGACCTGTTGGATAAAAAGAAACGCTATCGCCTCAAAAAGCACATTACAACTTTAAGGAAGGAAAAAGGATGTAGAACCTCAAAAAGAATAAGAACTTCCAAATGATCATGACACTTAATTTGTTTTCCTCTTTATATTGTTCTCTGCTTGTCTCAACTTGTCTGTTTCTTTTTTCTGACTTTTCTATGAGGAGCCTAAAAATAGGATCTCTTAATATCAATGGTGGGAGAGACAGGCAAAAGAGGGCTTTAATTTCTGAGGTTTATTGTCAGAAAAGGATTGATGTGCTGTTTTTGCAGGAAACACATTCTGATCCAGCAGTAGAGACAGATTGGGGTTTATGGTGGGAGGGTCCCTATGCTCTTAGCCATGGTACTAATGTTAGCGCAGGGGTTGCTGTCCTGTTTAAGTCAGCAGCGAATGCAACCATCATATCCTCCACCGAAGTGGTGAAGGGACGCCTGCTGGTTGTCAGGGCAGAGATAGAGGGTTCTGTGTTGTGGTTTGTTAATGTATACGCCCCTAATCAGGGAGCAGAAAGAGTGATCTTTTTCACTCAGTTAAAAAATGAATTAAATAAGTACCATCAGGATCAGCTGATTGTTGGTGGCGATTTTAACTGTACCCCTGATTTCACTGTGGACAGGATAGGCGAGGAACCTCACCCACTTTCAGCTCAGAGTTTGAATAACACCATTAACCAGCTGGATTTGGTAGACACATGGAGGGTGAAACATCCACAATCCCGACAGTACACTTGGGTGAGGGTGATTAATAATAGGGTGAGTGCAGCCAGACTGGACAGGATTTATATTTCACTAAACCTTAGCTCTAGACTGGTCCACAGTAGAATAACCCCTGTTGGCTTCACGGATCATCACTTTGTTTTTATAGATTTGATTATCTCGCCAGGTGAGAGGATTAAGTCCTACTGGCATTTTAATAACAAACTTTTACAAGACAGCAAGTTCTGTGAAACTTTTGAGCATTTTTGGAAGTGCTGGAAAAATAAAAAAGCAGATTTTAAGTCTTTGACGCAGTGGTGGGACGTTGGCAAGGCCCAAGTTCGGGTTTTTTGTCAACAATACACCTCCCATTCCACTGCTAAGATTAATGCAGAGGTCATGAAACTTGAAGCCAGCATCAGCAGTATTGAGGAGATTTTAAATAGGGACTCTGACCCTTCTTTAGGGGCAGGTGTTGAAAAAGAAAAAACTGGAATTGAGCTCTTTTCTGAATGAGAGAGTGAAGGGAGCCCTTATTAGGTGTCGTTTCCTCCAGTTAAAGGACATGGATGCCCCAAGCTCCCTTTTTAATCTGGAGAGATCTGTGGCTCAGAGGAAGCAAATGACATGCCTTCAGCTTCCAGGAGGTAGAGTAACCACCAGTCCTGGGGAGATGAGGAGCCATGCAATGGTGTTCTATGCTGACCTCTTTGGGGCCCAACAGTGCAGCATGCAGTGTCGTGAGGAGCTGCTGGAGGGTCTTCCTCAGCTCAGTCCGGATGAGAAAGCTGCATTGGACTGCGAGCTAACTCTGGAGGAGCTGAAAGCTGCAGTCAACCAGATGGCTACAGGAAAGGCACCGGGGATAGATGGTCTCTCTACAGATTTTTATAAACAGTTCTGGAATACCATTGGACCAGACCTTCATGAGGTTTTTATGGAGGGGATTACAACAGGTTTTCTTCCTGTTTCTTGTCAGCGAGCAGTGTTGTCATTGCTGCCCAAAAAAGGTGATCTGGCGTTACTTAAGAACTGGCGCCCAGTTTCCCTTCTCTGTACGGATTATAAGGTACTGTCCAGAGCATTATCAAACCGGTTGAAGGTTGTCCTGGAACTACACTCGGACCAAACCTATTGTGTTCCAGATAGATCGATCATGGACAATATTTTCTGTGTTCGGGACATTCTCGATGTGTGTAAACTGTATGATCTAGATGTTGGTATTGTCTCTTTGGACCAGGAAAAAGCTTTCGATAAGGTGGATCACTGTTATTTGTTTTCTGCACTTAAAGCTTTTGGTTTTGGTGATGGTTTTCTGTCTTGGGTTGGTTTGTGGTACAATGGTGCACAGTGTTTGGTGAAGACGGGGGCAGGGCTGAGTCGGCCCGTTCCTGTGCAGAGGGGGATAAGACAGGGTTGCCCTATTTCAGGACAGCTATATACCTTAGCAATCGAACCTCTACTGTGCAGGATGAGGGCTCGACTTAGTGGTCTTCTCCTGCCTGGGTCCTTGAGCGTTGAGCGTCCTCTTGTTGTTTCAGCCTATGCAGATGATGTCAATATTTTTGTCTGCAGCCAGACAGATGTTCAGTGTTTACAGGATGCTCTATCCCTGTATGAGAGGGCCACATCTGCACGGGTGAACTGGGCTAAGAGTGAGGCCTTGTTAGTAGGGCAGTGGAGAGGTAAAGCCGTGCCCAGTCTGCCAGGGGGACTTGAGTGGGGGAAGGAAGGGTTGAAAGTTTTGGGAGTGTTTTTGGGATCTGAGGTTTTTGTAAAAAAGAACTGGGAGGGAGTGAAGGAGAAGGTGTGCGCTCGGTTGTCTAGATGGACATGGTTGCTACCCCAGCTGTCGAATAGGGGAAGAGTTCTGGTTGCCAATAACTTGGTTGCCTCGACCCTTTGGCATAAGCTTATTGCCATCGTGCCACCAAGAGGCCTGATGGAGGACGTTCAGAGAACTATCGTGGATTTCTTCTGGTCGGGGAGACACTGGGTTCGGGCAGCAGTTTTATATTTGCCTGTAGCTGAAGGGGGGCAGGGGCTGGTGGATATTCAATCAAAAATTGCCTCCTTTAGACTCCAGACTGCTCAAAAACTATTGTACAAGTGTGGCCCCAGCTGGCTGGACACAGCCCGACTGCTGCTGAGGAGAGCTGGGCGTCTGGGATACGATAAGCAGCTTTTCCTCTTAAGAACTGAGGAGATGGACCTTAATGGGTTGACATCGTTCTACGACTCTGTGCTGCAGGCGTGGCAGGTAATACAATATTCTCGGGATGTAAAAGAAACTCCAGGAATGTGGCTTTTTGAAGAACCCTTGTTTTTCAACAACTTCCTGAGGACTCGAACATTGCAGTCAGCCAGCCTGAGGGCCAGTCTCAGAGAGGCTGGGTGTACTAAATTGGGTCACCTGATGAAGATGACTGCAATCTCTGTTGACGTGCTAAGAGTGAGGAGCAACATCACCTCCAGTAGG
>CM046800.1:984690-999690 GCA_025617405.1 Perca schrenkii | reverse complement strand
TAAGCTATTCAGCGGCTAACGCTACTCTACGCTAACTCGCCCAATGTTAGACCCAGGTGAAAAAAGCTTCTGGGGGGGTGTTTGGCTTGAGGTCATGGTGCAAAGGACCCTAGGGTGAATTACTCCGAACCATCACTTTAACCATCACAACTAAATGCCTAACCTTAACCCTTACCCTAACCTTAAGCATCACAACTAAATGCCTAACCTTAACCCTTACCCTAACCTTAACCATCACAGCTAAATGCCTAACCTTAACCCTTACCCTCACCCTAACCATAACCTAATTCTACTCCTAATCCTAAAACCAACCATCAAACAGCCATTTAAACTTGTGGGGTCCAGAATTTTGGTCCCACAAAGCTGTCGGGACCCAACAAGTATACCCCAAGAATATAGTTTAACACACATACACACACACACACACACACACACCAACACACAAAAACATAAACAAACACAGACACACACCACCACACACAAACAGACACACACACACACAAACACACATGCACACACACAGAAAAACACACACACACACACACACACACACAGACACATGAACAGACACAGACATACAAACACACAGACACACACACACACATACACACACAAACACACACACGAACACACATTCAGACACACACACACACACACACACATGCACACACAAACGCACACACACACACACTACTACTACTACTCTGCGTGTGTGTTTGTGCGTGTGTGTGTGTCTGTCTGAGTTTGTCATGCGTTGTCTTTTGTGTTTCTGACAGGCGTGATGACAGGCGGTCTCCCAACTGTCAAAACGGAGAGAAAGAACTGGATATAACCACTGTGTGTGTGTGTTTTTGTGTCTGTGTGTCTGTGTCTGTGTGTGTGTGTGTGTGTGTGTGTGTGTCTGTGTGTGTGTGTGTGTGTGTGTGTCACTTCAAAACAATGGCAGAGTAGCGGCTTATCTGAGGGGTGGGGGACATTGGGGAGGATATATATATCTAATTGAGGGGAGTGGAGGCAAACATTTGGTGAAAGTCTTGTGTTTTCTCCTTAACTTCTTCAGGACATGAACACCTGTTTCCTGGGTGAAAGTCTTGTGTTTTCTCCTTAACTTCTTCCAGGACATGAACACCTGTTTCCTGGGTGAAAGTCTTGTATTTTCTCCTTAACTTCTTCCAGGACATGAACACCTGTTTCCTGGGTGAAAGTCTTGTGTTTTCTCCTTAACTTCTTCAGGACATGAACACCTGTTTCCTGGGTGAAAGTCTTGTGTTTTCTCCTTAACTTCTTCAGGACATGAACACCTGTTTCCTGGGTGAAAGTCTTGTGTTTTCTCCTTAACTTCTTCAGGACATGAACTCTGCTCCCCCTCTTTAAAGTCTTGTGTTTTAGGATCCAAACATCCCCCCTGACCTCCTCCCTACGAGGATCTTCATGCTGTCATACAGCACCAGTCAATGTGCTGCTGACAGCAATAAATACGTGGAATACATACGAATTACAGAGCTTTACTTTTCACAGCTATATACGGATGCTTCTTGAGAACACCCTGCAGTCAGTCGTTCCACCGTTTTGATCCTGTGACTTTTAATCTAGTGTTTTTAATGTGTCCAATATTTTATACTCTGAGCTGCAGAATTAAAGATTATGTATCTTTCTTACATTCTTATTCCTGCTTTTTTACTTCAGGGGTTTTATTCGGCAGCCTTGTGTGTGACTGTGTGTGTCCTGCCCTTTGTTCTGCACCTCCTGTGGGGCGCTTTACTGTGACAGAGGGACTTGTTTCCATCCATTTCATGCTGCTGGCTGATAGTGAACCTGTCAGCGCTTCTCCCGGTGCATGCTGGGGTTTCTTTTACAGAGACATTAAGGCTTGCGCTCAGGTCTGCCGCCTCGCCGATAAACAAATCAATCTCCGTGTTGGTAAATGAGTCACCTCGGCCCTCCGAGAACGGAGAGACGCGTGCGGGACTTTTATCTCTGTGACACCCGAGCGGGAATGTATTTAATGTAGCAGAACAGTCGACACTGACACACACACACACACACACACACACACACACACCTGAGCGGCGTGGTGGTGTTCAGCTCACAGACTGCAAATCATGCAGGACATTAGATTACACACATCTGTCTCCGTGTCAGGTCAGAAACAAACGACATCAAAATGCTTTTACAGCTGGCGAGGCTGCGAGAGTTCATCTCACAGCAGGAAACTCAACTGATGGATAGCGTGATAGATGTTATCCTAAATTAGGCCCTATGTTCCCACATTTCCTTTTTCATAAATCATCAGATTTTATTCCCCTATCTCCCAATTTGGTAGCCAATTACACCCAACCTATTATCCAGTAACAATGGACTACAGATGGAATGTAACTCTAACCCTAACATAGGGTCTAATTTTAAGAAAAATCTATGTGGGACCATTGGGCTGTGGGAACATTGGGACCAAATTTCTACTCTCTACTGTATCTACTGTTGTCTCTCTACATACTACTCTCTACTGCTGTCTCTCTACATACTACTCTTTACTGTTGTCTCTCTACATACTACTCTCTACTGCTGTCTCTCTACATACTACTCTCTACTGTTGTCTCTCTACATACTACTCTCTACTGCTGTCTCTCTACATACTACTCTCTACTACTGTCTCTCTACATACTACTCTCTACTGTTGTCTCTCTACATACTACTCTCTACTGTTGTCTCTCTACGTACTACTCTCTACTGTTGTCTCTCTATATACTACTCTCTATTGTTGTCTCTCTTCATACTACTCTCTACTGTTGTCTCACTACATACTACTCTCTACTGGTGTCTATCTACATACTACTCTCTACTGCTGTCTCTCTACATACTACTCTCTACTGCTGTCTCTCTACATACTACTCTCTACTGCTGTCTCTCTACGTACTAGTCTCTACTGTTGTCTCTCTATATACTACTCTCTATTGTTGTCTCTCTTCATACTACTCTCTACTGCTGTCTCTCTACATACTACTCTCTACTGTTGTCTCTCTACATACTACTCTCTACTGTTGTCTCTCTACATACTACTCTCTACTGTTGTCTATCTACATACTACTCTCTACTGCTGTCTCTCTACATACTACTCTCTACTGTTGTCTCTCTACATACTACTCTATTGTATGGTAGAGAAAACAGACTAATCTGGCAACATTTCTGCAGGTGGCCTTTTCAAACCGATGCAGAGTTATGTGCTTCATTAATCACTGGCTCAATTGGCTCGTAACTTTAAAATGTTACCTGCCAAAGTTCATTTTTACAACTTACTTACTCGCCAGACTAGTGACCGGTCAGCGGTCGCAGTAACTTTGTAGGGTATCATATGAATTGTTGTGCATACGTTTTCGTACAATATCGAATTCGTTGCAGCCTGATATTTACATCCTTGGGGCCCTATCTTGCACCCAGTGCAGCGCAGAGCCCGACGCAAGTTTAAGACAGACACAGTTGTCCCGTCCAGCACTTCCGTTGTTTAAATAGCAAGTGCACATGCGCCCATTCTGGGCGTGCTGGTCTTACAGGGAGGTGTGTTCAGGTGCATTCTGGGCGTGCTGGTCTTACAGGGAGGTGTGTTCAGGTGCATTCTGGGCGTGCTGGTCTTACAGGGAGGTGTGTTCAGGTGCATTCTGGGAGTATCGCTATCTTGAGGCAGTGGGAAGTGATCACGCCATTGACCAACAAAAACCTGGTCTAAAGTCAATAACTCAGCAATCTCAGTTATTTTAACAGCACATTAGTAAAATGCTCCTAGGCTCGTGCACAGTGAGCCCACACTATGCTCGTTACACACACAGGGACGCACAGCAGCACACACACATGCAGAAGATTACAAATAAAAATATTATGGTTTGATATCCTCCCTCATAACAATGCTCCAAGGTCCAAACGTGCCTGGCTTTTCAAGGGAATGGGAGATGATCTCTGATTGGTTGATTGCATGTTATGCCCAAAACACACCTATGAATTAATGAAGACACTAAGTACAACCCTTTTGGACCATGCGCCCGGCGCACAGACCCTTTTCTCCGCCATCAAACTAGCAAAAGTGGATTTGGACACGCCCTAAACGCACCCCTACAAGGCAGTTCAGGTCATGTACTTAAATCGTTAAAATAGGGCTCTTGGAGGTTATATGGCTTGTGTGGCTAAAAGCAGTCTGAAGACTTCTGGACTTTACTTTTCACGTCCTTTTCCTGACACGTATTACTTTATTCGGACATAAATGCTGTGCCTGGGTCGATACTTTTCATTTTTCAAAAGCAATCTAATGAACAGAGAGATGACAGGTCTGTCAGGTTTCTCTTTGAACGCCTTGAACTCAAATCGGCCTTGACTTTTCCTCTGTCGGGTCACAACAAAAACAGCTTCCCCGTCTTATAATGAATCTGCTCCAATCTTCGACTTTTTGGGGGGGCTATTTTGTGAGCCGTGTTGTCTCTGGATGAAAAAAAAATCTCATCAGAGCCACACAAAGCATTGTGGAGTTTAAACCCCTTCAGAAAGTGGCAGAACGAGGCCAAGCAGACAGACGGCATAACTCAGCTCTAAAATAGAAAACCCATTAACTGCGAAGTCGCAGATTTGTCCGCAGTGTCCGACTCGGGAACCGCCTCGGCGACCCCCCCCTACCCTGACAGAGTCCTCGGCTCTCTAATTGAATCGCTTTATGTCCTCTTCCTCATCGGACACGCTCAAAACCTCAGGCACTCTTTTTCCTTCTTTCTCTGAATAACGCTGAGTCGCTGAAAAGAGAATCCTAATATCTGCCGGGCTCTGGGATTATGAGCTGGGGTATATAAAGCTGCGGGAGGTAATTGTTTTTGGGGTGGGGGGGATTGGGGGAGAAGCTTTCTAGAAGGGTTTCTGTGAAAAGAAGACTCCCCGGTTGCAGGCATGAAGTTTGTCAACTCGTCCACTAATGGGGGTAAACACTGTCAGGAATGGATATGAAAGAGGCTTTTTTTTTTTAGGAAAGTCTCTGCTGAACAAGATTAAGATGGAGCTGAGAGCAGCGCGGCAAAGACGAAGAAGAAGGGATCAGTCTCCCACATGGAAATGAGACTGCATGAAATTTTAATGCCACAAATTGCATTTACATTTTTACATTTAAGGCATTAAAAGCTAATGCTGTGATTCCCCCCCGGAAGGAAGAAAGTGGGACTCTGTTGTGATAACATATGTACATATTAGGGCAGAGTTTTCCCCGTTTACAAAGCATATTTACACAATCATTTGGGGGCGGAGCCAGACGTTGTAAACATTTAGGGGCGGAGTCAGATGGTGTAAACATTTGGGGGCGGAGCCAGACATTGTAAACATTTAGGGGCGGAGTCAGATGGTGTAAACATTTGGGGGCGGAGACAGACGTTGTAAACATTAGGGGCGGAGCCATATGTTGTAAACATTTGGGGGCGGAGCCAGATGTTGTAAACATTTGTATAAACATCTGTACAAAATCCTGATAATTTATCTGTTCTTAGAGTCTCAAAGTGTCCATATTATGAAACAAATCACTTTTTCTGGGATTTGGGGTGTTATTTTGTGTCTTTGGTGCTTCCACACGCATACAAACTTGGAAAAAAAATCCTTTCATGCTGTTCTGAGTGAGATACGGTTTCTGAATGTGTCCTGCCTTCAGCCGGGCAAAATTTGCACAGCTTTCTACCTCACTAGCCGAAACGAGGTGGATAACCGTTAGCATGCTACCTTGTTCTCAATGGTAAAACACTGCTACAGCACACACTAGTTCACCATAATCTACAAAAGAACTACTTCCATGTCTCCAGGCTAATCCTGCCTTGTACTGACTGAAGTTGTAGAAACAATCAGCTAGCTAGATCACGTGGTCCTTACCTAGCTACTGAGCATGTGTGACTGCCAACAAAGATGTTAAAGCAGTGAGATGTCTCACTCTGTAGCTAAAACAGAGAGCTCAACACACAGGGTGAAAAGAGGAGCTGCAGCAATGTGCAGTACAACAAAAGCATGGTGTTTTTTGATAATTAAACCATGAAAACCTATTCTGGTACAACCTCTAATTACAATTATGAACCTGAAAATTAGCAAAATATGCCCACTTTAATGCTTCAATGTTTAAATGTTAGGTTTGTGAAGTCAGTAGTGTCTCGATACAGTAATTAAGGTACTGTGTTGTACAGCCTCACACATTTCTTCTCCTATAATGCAGAACAAGAACAGATGGGGTCTCATTTGTTGAAAATAAAGAAAAATCTCATTAAATTGCATGAGCAGACTCATCCGATCATCCTTAGGGAGCTTAAAATAATGTCTTATTTCCCTCCATGTCACACTGTTCCTGTCGTTTCAACAAAAACTGTCAAGCGGGTCACATAGACTCAGACATTGGGGCCTCTCCATGGTAACAGCACGAGCTGTTGCCCAGGTACCGGGTCAATTGTACACGATGTCCCTGTTTCCCATCATGCATCTGCCACAGCTAATGAAGTAAGAGATTGATTCTGAAATGACAAAATAGCAGTGCAAGACTTCTGCTGAAGAGTCCAATCTGTTCTCACTGCCAACTCGTAAAATACTGACAGGCAACACCACTTACAGGCCGACATGGCAGTGTGCTAACGCTAATGCTAATGCTAACGCTTACGCTAGATTCACTCGTAAACTTGTACTCTTCAACTCGGCAATACCATCAAATGGCCAACCCTCGATCTTTTCGTTAACATAACTGCGTCAAAAGTAGAGTTAATTTTGTCACCTATTTTCAATTTACTCTAGTCTTGTGCAAAATGTCCTTGTTAGTTTTAGTCATATTTAGTCATTTTAGTCGATTTAAGTTTAAGTCAACTAAAAGTCTCGTCATTTTAGTCAAGTTTTAGTCAAAACATTTTAGTCTTTTTTTTAAAATAAATTATTATCCGCACAAAGCTGGTGAGGCGTATTTCAAGTGAATGCAACATATGTGTTTTTCAGACAATGGCAGCAACAGACCATCGTACGTCTTGGTGTTGGAATCCTACACAGTAAAATACAGACACACTTTTACAACAGCTGCTAGCTAACGGTAGGCTAACAATCAATTCAAATACGTCGCACTTTCGCTGCATAAATTGCCGATTTCCACGCAAAATATGCGGGGCTTGCATGATTTCATAATCCCCGCATTTTCGTCGCAAAAAAGTCCAATAATATATCTTAGTAGAAAGTTGAAAAATGTTGCGTTTACTTCACACAAGAGCAGCCATTTCTCCCTGTTGCCATGGGAACGTTATGAAGTGACGTAATTACGCAACGTGAACATCAGCGAAAAGCAGGGTGTCGGGGGGGGATCACTTTATTTTCTATTTTTCATCAAACTGCAGTGTTTGCAAGTTCCCGCAATTTCATCACATAAAATTGCATAAATGTCCCGCATATTCCATCACATTCTTTAAGAAAACGTGACGCATAATGAAGGATTTTTGCCCCGCAACAATCACAAAAAAACTAAAAAATTTGATTTTCTAATATTGCAGGAAATATTTTAGGAGCCTATTTTGCCGTAAAAACTGCCGACGTTGTTTTTGCTGTAATCAGATCAGCATATATTTCAGAATCAGAAAGGGTTTTATTGCCAAGTACGTTTTTTTGACACATACAAGGAATTTGTTTTGGTGTTGTTGGTGCACATCACACATTCTCTAAATGTAATATTAAACAATATAAGTATAGGTATAAACAATATAAGTATTCAATTCAATTCAATTCAAAGAACTTTATTTATCCGTTAGGAACTTCATTTGTGTTGAGCATCAGTGCATGTACAGTACCACGAACACAGCATAATCTAACACACACACACACACACACACACACACACACACACACACACACACACACACACACACAGTTCCATATAGACAAATTGTAAATAGTTACCAATAAATAGTAACATAAATAGTAACCAAAGCTTGCAAAGTACAGTAGATAAATACATGATAAATAAGCATTAAGCATTAAAAAAACAGTTACATAAATTACATTACAAAAAAGTTAAAATAGTAAATGTGTCAATCATTCATATTTCTGATAGATGTAGGCACAAAACTTGTCATGGCTCTCTTGGTCCTGAATATAAGTGATCTGTATCTCTGGCCTGAAGGTAAAAGACAATAGTGACTGTGCAGTGTATGAGTAGCGTCTAAGGCTATTTGTGTTCCTTTTGTTTTTGTCCTCCTGTAATAAATACTGATGAGTGGTTCCTGCACCTGTCCAATTATTTTACTACTTATTGTTATAACTTTGTTTAGTGTGTTACGATGAATGTTAGATAGTGATCCAAACCAAGCTGATATGTTGAAAGTTATTACAGACTCAATGAAAACATTTGTAAAAAGCTATCAACACTGACTGATGAACCTGGAGTTTACGTAGCTTCCTCAAGAAAAAGAGTCGCTGCTGACACTTGGAGAAAATATTCTCACTATTTAGTTGAAATGTAAGTTTATGATCAAGTATTGTCCCAAGGTATCTATATGATTCTACCCTTTCTATTGGCTGATTGTTGACTAACAAAGTGGGGATAATGGAAACATCCTTACGGAAGTCAACTACCAGTTCCTTTGTTTTCGAAGCATTAAGGTCAAGACAGTTCTGCTTACACCACACCGCAAAAATGTCCATCTCAGTCTGCAACTCTCGTAGTGAATTAGTGGTGTCCATGATCACAGTGTCGTCAGAATATTTAGTATATATTATACCTGGGTTATTGCTCCTACAGTCATTAGTGTATAGTGTGTACAGAACTGGTGAGATTACAGAGCCTTGTGGTGAACCGGTGGAAACTGTCTTAGACGAGCTGAGGTGACCGTTGACTCGGACCCTCTGATGTCTATTTGTCAGAAATGATAGGATCCATAGAATGAGGTGCGGGTTCACATCCATTTGAAGCAATTCTTTTCCCATCAGGTGTGGTTGTACTGTATTAAAAGCACTCGAGAAATCCACAAAGACCAATCTAATGAAGGATTTGGGCTTTTTGAGATGTGAATAAGTGCCATGTAGCAGCGTTAATATAGCATCATCCACACCTCTGTGCCGTTTGTATGCAAACTGAAGGGGGTCAACGTGCAAGCTGACCTCCTCCTGTAACTGGGAAAGAACAAGCCTTTCAAAACCTTTCATCACCAGAGAAGTTAATGCCACCGGCCGATAGTCGTTGTTACAGGTGGGATTGCTCTTTTTAGCTACTGGGCAGATGACTGAGGATTTCCATGTTGCTGGAATTAAATGTTCTGAGAGAGAGCGGTTGAACAGATGACAGAAAACACCTGCTAGCTGGCTGCAGCAGGCTTTTAGCAACCGACCACAGATCTGATCAGGTCCTGGTGCCTTGTTGGGTTTCATCCTCTTCAGCATAAGTTCCACTTCCTCCTGCCGCAACTCCAAGTTTGCTTGAACAGATATCATAGGAGTGATCTCAGCTATTAACTCCTTCCTCTCTTGAGAATAGTCAATCTGGTCAAACCTGGAGTAAAATTGGTTAAGGTCCTCTGCCATATTGACAGAGTCGCTTGTCCCAGATAGGGCTGAGTTGTTAATGGGGAGACCAGCCAGTGTTTTAACACCTCGCCAGGCATCCCTAGCTTTGCCTTCCCAAAATAATTTCTCCACTCTCTCCTTATATCCTTTCTTTGCTAATTTTATTTCCTTGTTCAGTCTATTTTGAATGAGTTTAGACTCAATTCTTTTTCCTGAGTTAAATGCTATTTTCTTTTCATTAATAGTGGATTTTAGTGCTTTTGTAATCCAGGGTTTATTGTTGGAGAATACCTTCACAGTTTTTTGCGGGACAATCATATTCTCACAGAAGGTGATATAACTGGTGACCACTTCAGTGGCTTCTTCTAGGCTGCTCCCCTCAGTCAACACCTCCCAGTCTGTGCTGTCAAAGCAACCCTTTAGAGACTCAACTGCATTATCGTCCCACCTTTTCACCAGCTTCTTGGTCACGCCCTCTCTCTGTAGTTTCGTACGATAAGCAGGGATCAGATGGACCACATTATGATCTGCAGTGCTAAGAGGTGTTTTTTTGTACGCTTTGTATGCATTCTTTACGTTGCCATAACAGAGATCGATTGTTTTGTCGCCTCTAGTGGCACATGTCACATATTGTTGATAGGTTGGAAGTGACTTATTTAGCCTGCAGCCATTAAAATCCCCTAAAATGAGAACGGGGGAATCTGGGGATGTAGATTCAATCTGATGGACACGCGCGGCTATGGCCTCTGCCGCGCGTGTTACGTTGCCGGAGGGAGGGATGTAAACAAGCACTACAGCCAGCTGACCGAACTCCCGAGGGAGATATTTAGGTCTGAATGACACAGCAAGCAGCTCTAGATCAGGTGTACAGCAGGAGTCTTTGACATCAGCAGTTCTGCTCCAGTCTTTATTAAAATATACGCACAACCCTCCCCCGTGTTTTTTCATACTACTCACGGTATCCCGGTCCAGTCTGAGCGGAATGCCAAATCCGTCCAGAGAGAGCTCGGAGTCCATGATCGTTTCATCCAGCCAGGTTTCCGTGAGGCAGACCAAACTAGCCTCTTTGTATGCCCACTGGCATAATATGTTTGCCTGTAGTTCATCCAGTTTGTTGCGTAGGGAGCGAACATTGGCGAGTATAATGGAAGGTAACGGCGGACTCCTCTGTGTGCCGGTGAGCCTTTTCAGCCTCTGCTTCACTCCGCCTCTCCTTCCTCGCTTCCTCGTGGGAGATTTCTGTCGGTAATCACGGCCCAGCCCGCGTTGTCCCGGTATCAACTCTCCACAGTTGTCCAAGTTCGGTGCTATATAATCCATGTTTCCAAGTATATGTACACAGTATGTATTAAATTAAAAATAAAGATAGAAATAAAATAAAATAGATAAATAAAGAGCAAAGAGCATTAGAGCAGAGAGAACAGTGGCATGAAGAGCCAGGTGGAGAGTCAGGGTGGTTTCCGGGCCTTGTTAATAAGGCTAGTGGCGGAGGGGAAAAAGCTGTTCATGTGGCGTGAGGTTTTGGTCCTGATGGACCTCAGCCTCCTGCCAGAGGGGAGTGGCTCAAAGAGTTTGTGTCCGGGGTGGGAGGGGTCAGCCACAATCTTTCCAGCACAATTCAGAGTCCTGATGGCGTAAAGGTCCTGGAGCGGCGGCAGATTGCAGCCAATCACCTTCTCAGCTGACCGAATGACACGCTGCAGTCTGCCCTTGTCCTTGGCAGTGGCAGCAGCGTACCAGATGGTGATGGAGGATGTGAGGATGGACTCAATGATGGCTGTGTAGAAGTGCACCATCATTGTCTTTGGCAGGTTGAATTTCTTCAGCTGCCGCAGGAAGTACATCCTCTGTTGTGCTTTCTTGACGAGGGAGCTGATGTTCAGCTCCCACTTGAGGTCCTGGGAGATGGTAGTTCCCAGGAAGCGGAAAGACTCCACAGTGTCAATTGTGGAGCCACAGAGGGTGATGGGGGCAGGTGGGGCTGGGTTCTGCCTGAAGTCCACAACCATCTCCACTGTCTTTAGAGCGTTGAGATCTAAATTGTTTTGGTTGCACCAGGTCACCAGGTGGTCAGCCTCCGACCTGTAAGCGGACTCGTCTCCATCAGAGATGAGTCCGATGAGGGAGGTGTCGTGCGCGAACTTCAGAAGCTTGACGGACTGATGACTGGAGGTGCAGTTGTTGGTGTAGAGGGAGAAGAGCAGAGGCGAAAGAACACAGCCCTGAGGGGATCCAGTGCTGATGGTCTGTGAGTTGGAGACGTGTTTCCCCAGCTTGACATGCTGCTTCCTGTCAGACAGTCAGACAGAAAGTCAGTGATCCACCTGCAGGTGGAGTCAGGCACACCAAGCTGGGAGAGCTTCTCCTGGAGCAGAGCCGGGATGATGGTGTTGAAGGCAGAGCTAAAGTCCAAAAACAGGATCCTGGCGTAGGTTCCTGCAGAGTCCAGGTGCTGGAGGATGTAGTGGAGGGCCAGGTTGACTGCATCATCTACAGACCTATTGGCTCTGTAGGCAAACTGCAGGGGGTCCAGGAGGGTGTCGGTAATGGCTTTGAGGTGTGAAAGCACAAGGCGCTCAAAGGACTTCATAACCACAGAGTTCAGGGCGACGGGTCTGAAGTCATTAAGTCCTGTGGTCCTTGGCTTCTTGGGGACAGGGATGATGGTTGAGGTCTTGAAGCAGGCTGGCACGTGACATGTCTCCAGTGAGGTGTTAAAAATGTCTGTGAACACTGGAGACAGCTGGTCAGCACAGTGCTTCAAGATTGATGGGGAGACAGCATCTGGTCCAGCAGCTTTCCTGGGATTCTGTCTCCTAAAGAGTCTGTTGACGTCCCTCTCATGGATGGAGAGAGTCGTCACTGAGGTGGGTAGGGGGGTGGAGGTGGAAACCTTTAAGGAGGGCATTGTTGGGGGGGCCCAGGGCCCTGCTGAGGTGGGTGAGGTGGAGGTGATGCACAGTGGCTGTAGCTGTAGGGAGGTGTCGTGGGGGATGTTGTCAGGACTGACCTTTTGTCTTTCAAACCGACAGTAGAACTCATTCAGGTCGTTGGCTAGGTGTCGGTCATCGAAGGAGTGGGGGGTTTTAGGCTTATAGTTGGTGATCTGCCTAAGTCCTTTCCAGACAGTTGCAGAGTCATTAGCTGAGAACTGGTTTTGGAGTTTCTCAGAGTATCGTCGTTTAGCCTCCTTCACCGCCTTGCTAAACTTGTACTTTGACTCTTTAAATCTGTCTTTGTCCCCACTCCTGAACGAGTCTTCCTTAGCCAGCCTTAACCTTCTGAGTTTGGCTGTGAACCAGGGTTTGTCATTGTTGTAACTCACCCTGGTGCATGATGGAACACAGCAGTCCTCACAGAAGCTGATGTATGACGTCACAGCCTCTGTGTACTCATCAAGACTGTTGGTAGCAGTCCTGAACGCATCCCAGTCAGTAGAATCCAAACACGACTGGAGATCCTCCACAGCCTCACTGGTCCACTTCCTTGATGTCCTCACAACAGGTTTGCAGAGCTTTAGTTTCTGCCTGTAGGTGGGGATCAGGTGGACCATGACGTGGTCAGAGTGTCCCAGTGCAGCACGGGGGACGGCGTGATAAGAATCCCTGACTGTGGTGTAACAGTGATCCAGAATGTTCTCCTCTCTGGTCGGGCATTTAATATGCTGTCTATATTTAGGGAGTTCGTGAGTGAGGTTCCCTTTATTAAAGTCACCAAGGACAATAACTAGGGACTCCGGGTTGGTCCGCTCCACGCACAGAATCTGGTCGGCAAGCATGCGCTGCGCGTCCTGCACGTTGGCCTGCGGTTAGATGTAAACACCGACCAGAATGAATGACGCGAACTCACGGGGTGAATAAAAAGGCTTACAGTTTATAATGAAATATTCCAGGTTAGGAGAACAATGCTGCTGGATCACTGTCACGTCGTTGCATCAACCGCTATTGATGTAGAAACCGATTCCTCCACCTTTAGTTTTGCCGGAGAGGTCCGTGTCTCTGTCCGCTCTGTAGAGTTGGAAGCCTGCCAGCTGCAGCGCAGAGTCCGGTATTAATCCACAGAGCCACGTCTCTGTGAAGCACAAAACAGCAGATGAGAAAAAGTCCCTGTTTCTGACCAACAGCAGTTGTAGTTCCTCCAGTTTGTTGGGCAGTGAGCGCACGTTAGAGAGGAATATTCCCGGTAATGGTGTGCGTAATCCTCGCTGGCGGAGACGCACAAGCACACCGGCCCGTTTCCCTCTCCTCCGGCGTTTCGCTGCATGAGCAAAGGTGAGCGCACCTTTGACCAGAATGTCCAAAATTTCCAGTGAAGGGAGAAGAAAAGTGGGAAATAAGTCCGATGGTGTTGTTCCCCTGAAGTTCACGAGCTCTTCACTGGTGAATGAGATACGGGTACCATCGCAAGAAACATAGTTAAAACACAAAACAAAACAAAACAGTGCGCACCAACACACCGTGTCACCATTCTGCGGCGCCATCTTGATGTTTATGTTTATGGGAAACATCCGGCCTTAGCGTCAACAACAACGACAAAGGTCACCTGACCAAGCATCAGTATGTTACGAAATGGGAGTGAGTTTCTACAACAAACTCGCATACCAATTTGTGGCTAATTCGGGAACAATCTTCCTCTCATATTTAGTTTTTACACTGTGCTCTCATTGTATACTGTATACCTTGCTTCCATTTTCATTTCATTTCTTTTTATTTCCATCTGTAAATCTGTATTTTTATTTGTGACCAAAAGCCCTACTAGGGACTAAGTGTCGAGAATTAGCTTCGGGCTAAAAACACTACCATACGTACATCAGATGACTGTTGAAGTTTATCTATGTTTTTTTGTATCTGTCCCTATCTAAATGAACCTTTTAATAATAACATTTCATTTTATGATTCTTCAAACAGACAATGTGATTTGTGTTTTAAGTGTGTAAGATGAATAATGTAAACTGAACTATCAACCTTATCAAGACCCAATCGACTTGCAGGGTGTCCAGAAAGGCTGAAGTCCACATAATTTAAGGATTAACTCTTTATGTTTTGGGTTGTGGTTAGGGTTAGGTGGTAGGGGTTAGGGTTAGGGGAGGTGGGGGGGGGGCTGGGGTACTGATGTAGTTGCTCACAGAGTCCTTACAAATACAGAAAGAAACGTATTCATGTGTGTTGTTGGTGCTTTTGCCAAAACGACAAAACTGTCCCAGAACTGTCAAAAAACAAACAGTCTTAAAACTTTCCCAAAGCGTCTGCTGTCCTCTGCTAAACTCCGGAGATTATAGGAGTCTCTGACGTGTGTTCAGGCTGTTCGCTTGTTTGTGTGTGTGTGTGTGTGTGTGTGTGTGTGTGCGTATGTGTGTGCGTGTGAGTATGTGTGTCTGTGTGCATGTGTATGTGGGCGTGTGCGTATGTGTGTGTGTGCGCGTTTGTGTGTGTGTGTGTTTGTGCGTATGTGTGTATTTGTCTGTGAGTATGTTTGTGC
>CM046800.1:942190-982190 GCA_025617405.1 Perca schrenkii | reverse complement strand
GACGATGTTTTCTGTTCTCCATCTCCCCTCCTCACATATTAACCCTTGTGTCGTCATCCTGTCGACCGCGCAACTTTGTGTTTTTCTGGGTCGAAATTTGAGCATTTTGTTGTTTGCTTTTCTACACTTTTCTCAACGTTTTTGTCGATTTTATTCCAATTTTTTACACTTTTTTCCAATTTTTTGTCACCATTTGGGCATTTTTTTAAATATGTTTTTGTAAATTTTTTAACAAGTTTTTTGTCACTTTTTCTGATGGTTGGTTTCAAATTTTTTGGCATTTTTGTTAATTTTTTTACATGTTTTTTGTCAATTTTTTAACACGTTTTGGGTTAATTTTTTCTGATGTTTTTTTTCACATTTTTATCCGTTTTTTTTAAATATGTTTTATCAATTTTTAAAATTTCTTTTCACTTTTTTAACAAATTTTTCTCACCGTTGGCAGTGTTTTTGATGGTTTTTTTGGTAACGTTTTTCAGCGTTTCAAAAAAAGATGTTTTTGTCTATTTTTTTTATGTTCTTTTATCATAGTTCTGATATAGAAAGTTTTAAGTAAATGGGTCAAATTTGACCCGAGGACAAGAGGAGGGCTAAACTTTCTCTTTCCACTCCCTTCCCCTCTTCTCTCTTCTTTTCTCTCCTCCGCCTCCTTTCCTCTTTTTTCCTTCCTTTCCCTCCCTGCAATCTGCTGCTGCTCCCAGCATGCACCTCTCCCACAGATGGCTCTCCTCTCATTCATCCCTCGCTCTGCAGGAGGAGGAGGAGAGGAAATAGACCTCAGTTGGTGAGAAAGAGGAGCAGGGTGAGACCTGCTGTCTGAATCACAGACCTGCCGAATTTCCAGATCTGAGGGGAAATCTTTTTATTAAATGTACTTTTATATATCTATACTATTATTGTAAATGTGGTTTAAATATTTTTTGTGCAAAATCCATGATTTTGAAATTAATTTCTATACATGTCAATCAATCCAATGTTTTTAAAGTGTAAAATTACATTACATTACATGTCATTTAGCTGACACTTTTATCCAAAGTGACTTACAGTTAAGTGCATTCAACCCTGAAGGTGCAAACTCCAGACAACAAGTAGTAAGTGAAAGTACATTAGCTTTAAATATGTAATGCTACAAAGAGCCATATGAAAAGTGCAGGTTCACAATAAAAGACCACTCTAAAATGTGCAGTTTTACTGTATTGGGGGAGTCCGGGGTTCCAAAAACTAGTCAGTATCACACCTGTGAGGTGGATGGATAATCTCGGCAAAAGGGGAAATGCTCAAACACAGATTTAGACAGATTTGTTAACAATATTTGAGAGAAATGTGCCTTTTGTGTACATAGAAAAAGTCTTGGGTCTTGAGTTCAGCTCATAAAAAAATGGGGGTAAAAACAAAAGTAATTTTCTTCAGTATATTTCAGAAATTTGGGTTTTCCTTCAACTAAATTTTCAAATAAAATAACATGGATGGTTCCCTACGACGCTTTTCACAAGTAAAATAAATGATCAGTTCACTACTTTCATTAAATTTGGGTGTTTTTATTCAATTTTATAGCATTTGAAGAAAATGTCCCGACGCAAGTCACGCAACGATGTGTTTGCAGTGATTCCAAAATCTGGTTTGGTCGTTTCCTATATAGTTCACTATTTAATAAACACTGTCACACATCAAGTCAAGTCAAGTGGGTTTTATTTTCATTTCAACCATATACACTGTATATAGTGAGATGAAACATTTCACCATGGATCAAGTGGTGGGTACACGCTGAGCTGTTACTTTTAAAATATATAAAAAACGACATTTGAGACAGGCTACATTTAGTGCACACACATTATAGCTTATGCATAAAGTGCAATTACTACTTAAAGTCATGCATTTAAGACAGACAAGGGTCAGGACAGACAACAGATAACAAAAGACAAGGCATAAGTAGACTTGTAACAGAGCACTGATTGTTGTAAGTTAGGTCCATCGTGACGTGAAGGTAATATACCCTAACCCCCTTCACGAAGGGAGACAGAACAACGGCCTGTTCACCCTCAGTCGAGGAGCTATCAAATAAGCGACATGAGATGCAGCTGAGGTCTTAATTGTCTCGTTTAACCCTTGTGTTGTCCGTCTATTTTGCACATATATGAAGCATGAAGTATAAACCCAATTCTGTGTTACATCTTCTTAGCCAACTTCATTCCACTTATTAACACTATAGTGTTACGCTTATTTTTTGCATATAACGGTCAAAAAACCTCATTTATATTGAATAATACCTAATATTTGGGTTTAAAAACCCAGAAATTATAAATATTTTTTACTTATAGTTAAGATCTGAGAAATGTATGTTGATGGATAATCACGTCATGTTATTTTTGGGCATTTTGGTTGGAAGAATGCCATATTTGTGATTTAGAAACTTCAGATTTGACCCCAAGACAACAGGAGGGTTAAGGTCTGTTTACTTCCTGGTCTTTGTCTGCCCGCCATGTGTGATTACCTTCCCCCACCCTAATGTGTTTCAACTCTTATCTCGCCGTCCCTTTGTATTTAACCCCACCTGCCACCTACCTCATTGTGAGAACGCCTTGTTCCTCTGTGGCAGCGTTGGAGCATTTATCTCTGTTTGCCTTTTTGCTCTGGATACCGTTGTTTGTGAGTTTTCGATTACCCCAAATAAATCTGTTTGGATTGAATCACCTGAGAGTGGTGCTTCTGTGGGTCCATACCTGTGTGCGAGATACTATCAAGCTGTAGGCATTAGGAAATAAAAGTCCACGGAAATAGATAAATGTGGAAAAGTACCATGAAATAATTAAAAGTAAAACCTTTTAATATATTTATTTAACTAATTGATTCATTTGTATGTTAATATTTCATTATATATGTATTTATTGCCTCATTTATTTATTTCATTATGTATTTCAAAGGCATATTTATTTATTTATTCATGTGTTTATGTATTTATTCATTTATTTATGTATTTATGTATTTATGTATTTATTAAATATTGAATAAAACGACATTCCATACCAATGAATGTGTCAAAAACAGGAGGATACTTTTGCCTGCCACCTGACCATGCCCACCTCACCTGTTGTTTATATAAATTATTTGTGAATCTTTTGGCAACCTCTCTGCCGGCACTCCAATGCATCCTGTGTGCGTCTTCATGAGTTAAAGGTGCAGTGGGTAAGACTTAAAAAAACAGCTTTCTGTCATATTTGCTGAAAGTGACCCTATGTTCCAGTAGAACTACATGAAGCAGGTCACCACCTACAGCCTGTAATACGATTTGCAAAAATCCACCGCTCCCGGTTCAGATGCACCAATCAGGGCCAGGGGGGCGTGTCAATCACTGCTCATGCACACACATTCATTCTCCCTTGTGGGGGGGAGGGGCTTAGGAGATCATTTGGGCTTTAGCAGAAAGGGGCTGGACTTCAGAAAGACTGTCGATGTTCAAATTCTTTGGCTAAGTCCTGGATCTTCACAATCCTACCTACGGCACCTTTGACATGAGTCACTCCATCATTTTGATTGTGTATCTTATGCCTTGTCATGATTTACTGTCACTTTACTAACCTGTGCACTGCTGACTGGATTCCTTTGTTTGCCAGACATGTGCTATGATGAGCCATGTGGAAAGATTGTTTGTTTGAATTATATTTTAAAGCCTGTGCAGTTGTGAGTATTAAACTCACATCTCCTTTGTTCATTTGTATATTGTTTAATTTATGTTTTGATTGACCACTGTCTAATTGTGTTGTTATCTCTTTGTTATCCCTTGATGCAGCACACAAACAAGAATGCAATGAATCAAAATCACCTTGAAGGATAAGAAAATAAAATACCACTGGTGTTGCATCATACCCTGCCTTCTACCTGCTCTTATTCATCGCTCTGTATCACTTCACGTCTTCTGATCGAGACTCAGTTTCTCCACCCGAACCATTTCACATAACCCTACGCTAGAGGGTGAAAATTTTTCGGGAATCCTGCTGGTTCACGGTATTACAGGAGTCAACGTTCACTGTTGGCAACGTGATAGGCATGGAATAGAGCATAGAAATCAATGGGAGTGGGCAGCATGTGAGAAGATCTTTGTTAGGAATTACGTAATGAAATGGCCTAGGCCTGAAGATAATGCATGTTACATATAGGCCTGCAGGTAATGCATGTTACATATAGGCCTGCAGGTAATGTATTTTACCTTTAGGCCTGCAGGTAATTTATGTTACCTATAGGCCTGCAGGTAATGCATGTTACATATAGGCCTGCAGGTAATGCATGTTACATATAGGCCTGCAGGTAATGCATGTTACATATAGGCCTGCAGGTAATGCATGTTACATATAGGCCTGCAGGTAATGCTTGTTACCTAGGAATGCAGGAAATGCATGGTACCTAAAAACTTGCAGGTAATGCATGTTACCTAGGCCTGCAGGTAATGCTTGTTACCTATAGGCTTGCAGGTAATGCATGTGTTACGACCCCTTTGATGGATTCAGACACAGTAACACGACAATCAATAAAGTGTGACAGAGTCAGTGTAAAAGTGAAAGATTTGGTTTTTATTCCAAACATGGAAATAGCTCACAACAGGATCATAGAAGAAGGGACCTGGATGTTGTGCCAAACAAATGAAATCAATATAACAAAACGGGGACTAGCTCACCACTAGCTCTACAAACAAAACAAACTAAATACCTAGCCTGCTTCTCTACAAAAAGATAAAGAGAACATTACACAGGCGGTAACAACCACTAAAGGGCAGCATGGTGGCCCAGTGGTTAGCACTGTGGCCTCACAGCAAGAAGGTTCTGTGTTCGAATCCAGGTCGTTCTGGAGCCTTTCTGTGTGGAGTTTGCATGTTCTCCCCATGTTTCCTCCGGTTTCCCCCACCATCAAAAAACATGTACTGGTTCTCCAGTCAGTGCCCTTGATCAAATCACTGGCTCAGATCTGGAGTTGGTCCCCGGGCCTCATTGGCTGACCACTGCTCCCTTGAGGGATGGGTTAAATGCAGAGAATGAATTTCGCTACATGTACGTGTATGTGACAAATAAAGTACCTTTACCTTTAAACCTGGTGTATCTATACCAGCAACATGCAAGATGTACAGGGTACCTCAACTTACCTAAGGTCCTCAACCTCCACCTTACAAAACTCTACAGTTTAACAGGAAGACTGGCAACCAGCCAGCAGTGCAGAGCAAGCGGGAGCTCCCACTTCCCAGGAGTCCTTTTATCGACTGCCACCTCGAATGCTGATTGGTCAACTCCAAACACAGGTGGAAAGCAATCATCTCAATCACCTGGAGAGAAAACAGCAAGAGAGCAAGAGAAAGAACAACCAGAGAGAAACACATGCAGACAGGAGCTTTTTCTAGCATGTAACAAATGTTACCTATGGGCCTGCAGGTAATTACCTATATAGGTATGTTACCTATAGGCCTGTAGGTTATGTATGTTACCTAGACCTGCAGGTAATGCATGTTACATATAGGCCTGCAGGTAATGCATGTTACCTATAGGCCTGCAAGTAATGCATGTTACCTATAGGCCTGCAGGTAATGTACTAGAGTCTGGTAGGACCAGGCTAGTGTACCAGTCTTCTGTGAAATCTTTTTATTTACGTGTAAATGTCGTTCAAATGTTTTGTTGTGAAAAAAAACCAAGTGAAAACATCTGAACTATCCCTTTAACATGTTCAATGCAGGACATTTTCCTGCAGTATATGATCTGAATACCTCACATGATTTCACTAGAACTTCATAATCAGCCAGTTCATGATCTTGTATCTGAACATGAAATCCTTCCTGTGGAGCAACGTCAGCTGTTCACGGAGCTAATTAACGATCTCCAACAAGGCGGCCTGAGGGTGCATCGCACCACCCAAAGACCCTCTTCATCCCTCCTTCTCTTCCCTCCTTTATCTCTGTCTCCTCTCATCTTCTCCTAACTGTCATCCCTCCATCCATCCACCCATCCTCCATATTCATCTCTGTGTCTGTAATTAATGCTAACACAACGTGCTAACTATCACTGAAGATCTGCCAAATCTGTGTAATCCGTCTATCTTCACGTTTACCCCTTCCTCGTCCATATGGCTTCCCACTCTTTCTCCATCTCTCTCTCTCTCTCTCTCTCTCTCTCTCTATGTCTCTCTCTCTCTCACTCCCTCTGTTACCTCTATATCTCTCTCTTTCCCTATCTTACCTCTCTCTCTCTCTCTTCCTCCCTCCCCCTCTCTCTCGCCCTCTCCTTCTCTCCATCTGCAGAGAGGTTGGGTTTGTTAATAGCCCATATGGCCTCATCATGTGCTGCCAGTGAATTCCAATGACGGAGATTGGCTCCATCGCTGATGGTCCTACTGCTACTCAACGCTCAACCTCACACTCATCTTTGTTGGAGTAATAGATTACTTGGAATTAAAAGTAAGACGAGAAACACATGTTCCACCAAAACAAGTCCTGCAGATGCAATATGTTCTTGCTGGTGACAAAACCACTGATTAAATATGTACATTGAAGCGATACTCTCTACGATTCTCTCATATGAATGCCTGCATTGCATTGTAGGGAATGGCAACACAGTCTCACTCCCTACTCGTCAAATGTATGACGCATGGTCAAGGACCCTGGCGTCAAGTTTCAACGAAATAGGGGTACCCTTAACTTCATTTTTCGACGAGGGGGTCCGTCAGATAGACATACATGTTATTCCCTCCCCGTCGGATATCGACGAAAGAAAAAAACACGCCCCCCCGGTCCCTTAACTCGAAATCTGGGACAGTTATTGGTATTTTTAGCCCAATAACCGCTGTTTTAATCAACATTATTCACGAGATATTATCATGGTTTATATGTATTTCTTTTAATGTTATTATTTCGGTCTATTTTGGCCAGGGAAGCTGGGTTGCTTTTTTGTTGATTTATATTTTTTAAACTATAACGCCAAATCTATCAACATTTATTTAGATGTTATCATGGTATTCATTTCTTTACTTTAATAATATTATTTCGGTCTTATTACCGGTGAAATATTACAGTATATGCTGTAATACAGAACATAACGCTATGATCCGAGCTGGACGCATTCAAAGCCGATAGGCCTATCCTCCAATGCAATGCGGCCATTCATTTCAAAGAATCGGGCAGCGATCAGCTGGTCTTTAACGCCAGGATCGCTTCAATATACATATATACAGTCAGTGATTGTGTCACCAGCAACAACACGATGCTCAGTTTTGTTCCAGTAAGTTATGAACCATAATAACGTTTAAACGAATCCGCAGAAAACTCCGGAAGTGACGTTGTACGTCCCTCTCAGCGGATACGAAGATACAAATATATAATATTCGTAATATTGATGTTTTTTTCTAACGTTGTATTTGAGGAGTTAAACAATAAAGATAGTTATAATAATAAAATACAGTTTCATGTATTTGTCTACGTTTAAACGAATCCGCGGAAGTGACGTAGAAATTTCACATCTCGTCTGTGAAAGAATGTTCCACGTTGTACGTGAGAATTTACACAATAAAATACTAATAATGAAAACATTGTGTTTTATCTTTAGCACTTTGATTTGCCTCAACCTACAGTTGAGTGTTTAGAACTACAGCCTAATGGCTTGTTTGACTAATTTGCATTTGTTTTGAATTGTACTGTTGTGAAAAACAATAAACTATATACAAAGAGAAGCATTTTTATTTTATTTTCCATGCATAGTTATTTAAAAACGCAATTTTCTAATTTTGCAGTTGATTAATATTAATAGCAAAGACTAAAGGGGAATAAAACAGTATAAGAGTATATTTATGTGTGGGACTTAGTTTGATTTAAAATCACACTGCATTATTAGTTGTTTTAAATAAATTACTTTTTTGAAATATCAATTTATTTTAGGCCTAACATATTAATTATTATATTCAGAAGATGATCCTCAAATCAATCACCGTGGTTACAGCTTGTAGCCATCCTAACCTTTGTAGCCTTTACTGAGACTACCTTTTCAAAATTAAGAAGGGACTAGTTTTAGGAAGCATTTTCAGGAAATTAAAAGGATAAGCAGATTGTTGGCGAGGTTTTTGTTCACAGATTAAGATGTATAAAGCTTTGTTTGGGTATGTGTACATATACAACATGTGTTTTGGCATTTTTGGCACACTTCTACTTCAGCCCTACTGCACAAAGACAAAACTCACACATCTCATTCAACCATTTCACAAGCTGAGAAAAGGGTCATGGGTCAGAGCAGTGGTTCCCAACCTTTTTTCCTTGGTGCCCCCCCCTACTCATGTCTAAGAAAAGCTGACCCCCCCTTTGAAACTGAAGTTGAGGTAACTCTCGAGATAGAGCTGGGTCAGAGGATAACAGAGGTCATAAATGATGAACCAATCCATCGGCTCTGCTCCTATAGGCCCAATGGTGTTCATATGGACAACATGCACCTTTGGCTGGAAGGCCCGTGTTGAAAGTGTGTGTTATCATTTAGAGCAGACACCCACGGTGAATCAGATGGTTTATGTTATACAAGGCTGCATTACAGAGCATATTAATATGACTGTCATGAAGGTTGTGTAGAGGAATAGAAACAGTCTCTCCAGGCAAGCACACAGAATATGGTCTGCTCTATCTTTATTCTCCATGCCAAGTATGAGCTCTTATCCTCTGGCAGAAGATATGGGTAAATTTAACTTTTCTAAACTATAGGCCTAATTTGGACCTACCTCAATTAAAACTTTAAATAATGTTGCTTGAGATTGAGCGTGTGCAATAGCTTCATGATATGAAGCATGGTTGTGTTGCTCTTGTCACTGTTTGTGAAAGATGAACAATAGATTGTTGCTGTGTGATGTGCTTCAGTCTAGCCTATATCTCTTTGTTCATGTTGTTTTTATTGTAAGTATGTCAGCTGTATGATAGAACAATATGTCAAGTGTTATTTGTGAAGCATTTGAACTCAAGGCAAATATTCCTCTGGGGACAATAAAGTATCTCCTGCTAAGTGGTCTCCATGATGTGTAAAAATTAAAACGTTGTCGTAGGACTATAGCAAACACATCGTTGGAAAGGTCTCAACCTGGAGAGTAACATATGTCAGTCTGAAGAGGATACATTACTCCTGCTTTGAAATATTGACCTCTGAACCTTGAACCCAGTCCATGTTTGAAGGCCTGTCATTTAGCAACAGAAGGTGCTACACACATAAGACCAGCTGTTATAGAAAGCTCTGGACCTCAGCTATCATGTAGATATGGTCACCAAATTGTAACTACTGTAAGCACTGTCAAATATGGTAATAAGCTATTTTCACCTATTTAACGATTTTATTTTTAAAATCTGATGGCACCAGTGTGTTCTCCATACCAAAAAACCCCAGGGTGTATCCAAAATTATACACTGCCAACTTCTACTTATGAGAAATATACCAATATACTTTAAAACTACAACTCCCATAAGAAACGCCACAGAAGCTGTTACAAAGCTTGAGCACTTCTAGTTCTTCCGGGGTGGGTGGGGGGGGGGACTCGTTCGGCTCCTGTTTCTGCTGTCTGCCGTAAGATGGCTTGATTCCATTTCAGATTGAGGCCGCCCGCGGCCGGCCGAGCACTATAATATATGAGACAAATACATGAAACTGTATTTTATTATTATAACTATCTTTATTGTTTAACTCCTCAAATACAACGTTAAAAAAAAAAACATCAATATTACGAATATTATATATTTGTATCTTCGTATCTGCTGAGCGGGACGTACAACGTCACTTCCGGAGTTTTCCGCGGATTCGTTTAAACGTTATTATGGTTCATAACTTACTGGAACAAAACTGAGCAACGTGTTGTTGCTGGTGACACAATCACTGACTGTATATATGTATATTGAAGCGATCCTGGCGTTAAAGACCAGCTGATCGCTGCCCGATTCTTTGAAATGAATGGCCGCATTGCATTGGGGGATAGGCCTATCGGCTTTGAATGCGTCCAGCTCGGATCATAGCGTTATGTTCTGTATTACAGCATATACTGTAATATTTCACCGGTAATAAGACCGAAATAATATTATTAAAGTAAAGAAATGAATACCATGATAATATCTAAATAAATGTTGATAGATTTGGCGTTATAGTTTAAAAAATATAAATCAACAAAAAAGCAACCCAGCTTCCCTGGCCGAAATAGACCGAAATAATAACATTAAAAGAAATACATATAAACCATGATAATATCTCGTGAATAATGTTGATTAAAACAGCGGTTATTGGGCTAAAAATACCAATAATAACTGTCCCAGATTTCGAGTTAAGGGACGGGGGGGCGTGTTTTTTTCTTTCGTCGATATCCGACGGGGAGGGAATAACATGTATGTCTATCTGACGGACCCCCTCGTCGAAAAATGAAGTGTACACAAATTAATAGATTAAATTACGTGAACATTTCACAAACTGCTGTCAGACCTTGTTGCGCGTCACCTATCAGATTGCCGCAATCAACATAATATACATATATATATATATATATATATATATATATATATATATATATATATATTTAATATACTTTTTTTTGTGACTTTTTTATGACTTTCTTTGACTTTTTCGACATACCATTCTATGACTTTTTTATGACTTTTTCAACATACTATACTATGACTTTTTATGACTTTTTTGACATACTATACTATGACTTTTTATGACTTTTTCAACATACTATACTATGACTTTTTATGACTTTTTACGACATACTATACTTTGACTTTGTATGACTTTTTACAACATACTATACTATGACTTTTTACGACTTTGTTATGACTTCTTTGACATTTTCAACATACTATGACTTTTTTATGACTTTTTACGACATACTGTACAATGAATTTTAATGACTGTTTTATGACTTTTTTAGATATTTTTGACATACTATACTATGACTTTTTTATGACTTTGTTATGCAGTGTGAAGTTTGAACTTTATTATGAATGAGTGAAGGCTAAATATGAGAAGCATTAACTGAGGAAGGTTGGTTCTCGTTTTTTTGTTTTTCACAGATTAAATGCTGACGTATGTGATCATTAATTAAGAGACGTCTGTGAAGCAGCTGAGGAGGATGTTAGATTTAGATTTTGTGGCGTCTCTGCTGAGCGATTTGTCGGGAGCAGAAGCCAGTATCATCCGTCAGACGGAGAGATGGATGGAGGGAAGGATGGATGGAGTCAGAGATGAAGCTTCAACCATCTGGACCGGTCACGTCTCCCACCGCAGAGGGGAACGCGGGGATGTAAAGTGTGGGCGCCATATGTTCTTTTTATAGCTCAGGAAGTGAGACTGAGAGGCTGCCTGTCCAGCTGTGGAGGGAAAACAGACTCGTAGCTTTAAAACACACAAAATAAAATCCAATTCACATCAATCTGACCTCCTAAGGCTATGCTCACACTTAAGAAAAAGTTGACTGGGGCGCTTTTGTAGTGAAAAAAACAACAACCAGCGTTTTGGTTCCAAACAGCAGCCGAGAGCATCTTTTGTTGCTATAACAACAGCTACTGCTATGGTACGGTGCTAACGTTAGATTAAACAAAGTGTTGGAGCAAGCTGGAGAAAGACCAGAGAAATACATGTGTACGTGTGTGTGCGTGTGTGTTTGTGTCTCTGTGTGTGTGTATGTGTGTGTCATGAGTGGTGTGATCACACTATAATGTGTCCAGATGGTTTTGCCTGTGGTCTTCTAGCACAAACGCACACACACACACCCACGCACACACACGCACACATACACATGCACACACACCAAACACACGCATGCACACATGCATGCACACACACACACACACACACCAAACTTGTATATATTCGTCTCATACAACCATTCGGAACAATGTAGTGTAATTCAATCTCTGCATTTGACCCATTTATTGGACATGAACAGTTATTGTCTGCATTGTTTTGCCTGTGGTATCCCACCGTGCGTGCACACACACACACACATGCACACACACACACGCACACACGCACGCAATCACAAATACATGCACATTGAACGACTATTGTCTGCATCGTTTTGCCTGTGGTCTCCTAGCATGAACGCAAGAACACATACACATACACACACACACACACACAAACATGCACGCACGCATGCACACACGCATGCACACACGCACGCACACACGCACACACGCACACACACACACCAAACTTGTATGTATTCGTCTCATACAATCATAGGGAACAATGTAGTGTTATTCAATCTCTGCATTCGACCCATATATTGGACGTGAACAACTATTGTCTGCATCGTTTTGCCTGTGGTCTCCTAGCATGCACACACACACACACACGCACACACACACACACACACACACACGCACGCACATTGAACAACTATTGTCTGCATTTTTTTGCCTGAGGTCTCCTAGTGTGAACGCAAGCATACAAACACACACACACACACACATGAACGCACAAACGCACACATTCATGCATGCACACACATTAAACGACTATTGTCTGCATCACATATGCACACACACACACACACGCACACAGTCACGCACACACACACACGCACGTACGCACACACATGCACGCATGGTAGCACATTGAACGACTATTGTCTGCATCGTTTTGCCTCCTATCGTGAATACACGCATACACACACACACACACACACACACACACAAACACGCACACACACACAAACACACCAAACTTTTATGTATTCGCCTCATACAATCATACAGGACAATGTAGTGTAATTCAATCTCTGCATTCGACCCATTTATTGGACGTGAACAACTATGGGATGGATTGCTGTGGAATATTCTGCAGACATTAAAGTTCCCCCAGATGATGCCCCCCCCCTACTGACCCCCCCAGCGTTAAAAATATCCCAACAACTTTAGACGCGATAGTCATTAAAACCAGTACAAACCGTTAGTGATGATGTGTGCTAACACTCTGTCACGGTTCTCTCACACCGCTGATGTGTTTCTTTGTGTGAAGTCATGACTCAGCAGGCCAGCAGGCGCGCGGTGAGACAAACAATCAGCTCGTTTCAAACTAATTAGCTGCTAACGCGTTAACGAGGTCGTTAGGATGGACGGCACTTCAGTCTCTCAGTGTGAAGACGATTACAGTTTTCCGATTTGTTTTTCTCTCTTCCATCAATCTCATGCAGCCCCCGACGTTTCCACCTGATTGGACAGTGATCAACCAATCAGAGCAAGGTCTGACATCCAAAGAAACGTCATCGCTTTTAGGATCCACTCCATTGTTTGGTTTGGGTCGCAGTGAAAAAGCAGATTCAGAACTGTTTTTCACTTTCTACCACACTTTATACATCACTTTGTGTGTGTGTGTGTGTGTGTGTGTGAGAGAGAGAGAGAGAGAGTGTCTGTGTGTTGTTATTGTGTGTTTCCTGCTGTCAAGGAATGAAGCCAAGTTTAAAGTTTGTTTGACGTAAATTCAAAGTAACTTCAGAAAGTTTGAAAAGATGTAGTGCGCACACACACACACACACACACACACACACACGCGCGCGTGCAGCGGTCTGACTCTGTGACAGCTGTGGTTGAACTAAACAATACACTGAATGCTGAATAATTGAGTTTGTGAAGGTGGAAAACATCAGGCCTCGCCAGGACACACACACAGACACGCAAGGACACACACACACACAGACACACACACACACGGAATGACAGATACAGACATGCACACACGCGTGCACGCGCACACACATACACACACACACACACACACACACACAAAGATGCAAACATACGTGCACGCAGAAACACATGCACAGACACACACACATGCGCACACACACGCATAGACACACACCCACACAGACACGCACTCACACACACAGACACACGCACACACACACTCTCATATGAATATGGTTCATCCTTGAGGTAATAAAAGGAGAACACACACATACCAAGACCGAGTCACTTCATAAATAGAGCAGCTGTTTCCAACAAACAAAGTTAATGAATGAAGGTTTGGGAAGATGGCCCCGCCTCTAATCACCTGACACACACACTGCCTCTTTCCTTCATCCCTTCTTCCCTCAACCGTTCCTACTCAACCTGGTGCAAGCCACAAAAATGTCAAAACACAACTTAAATGGCAACACAAACATCGGGAAAATTGTTGTGAAATTGTGAAATGTTTAGAAAATTTGAAAATTTTGATTATCAAAAAAATCGTCAAAAAAATTTTTTTTAGAAATTGTCGGAATAAAAAAACTAAAATAATGACAGATACAGACATGCACGCACATACAAAATAAATAAATACATTTTCGCCAAAACGCAACCAAAAATCATCAAAAAATCAAAAACTTAATTTTATAAAAAGTCGTCAAAAAGAATCTAATTTTTTTTTAAGTCAAAAAATTCAAAACAATTTTTTTCAAAAGTAAACAAAAAAAGAAAAAAAAATCATATAAAAAATACTTTTTTCATAAATGTTTTTAATGTTTTTTTAAATCTTTTTTGATGTTTTATTTAGATAATATTATGAAATTTTTGTGGCTTTTTGACAATTATTTTTTTACGTTGATTTTTTGGACATTTTTATTAACGTTCTTTTTGAAGTTTTATTGATATAAAGGGGGCTTTCCCCCAGCAGATTTCAGACCCCCTAGAATGACAAATGAGAGAGGAATGCACCTTTCCACACCTTTGTTATGATGCAGAATGTAGGACAACCAAATTACTAATTCAGTCCCGAAGTTAAAAAACTGCCGTGTCATGATTCTGCTTCTCCGTCACACTGCAGAGATCTTTAATAAAAGCATTTTTTAAACCGCACAATGTGATTCAAACATCATCGCAGACGCTCAGCAGCAGACGCAGCTTTTTTAAACATTCTTCCCACAATGCACTTGTTGTGTTCCAGGACGAACGCCTGCAAACGGTGACCACGACGCTGTGAATCACACATGAATCAGTCTTTTCTTTATTCCTTCTGGAGCAGCAGAAAGCACTTCTCTAAAACCTTCACAACAATGAGAAGAAGCAAAAATAAATATCCTTTCTATTACCACATTCCATCTGGTTTTATGTTATGCTTTGATACCCCTAGCTACGGGCGTAACAAAGCAGAAGAGACTTTTTCTCGATAAATATTGTAGTATTTTCTTGTTAAAATATTCTTATTTCTCTGTCAACTTATATTTATAAGATATTTGACTTTTTCCTCTCAAAATGTTGATGACAATTTTTTTTTCGTGACAATTCAAATTAGTTTTCTTAAAATATTAAAATGTTCTCCAAAACTATTCAATTTTTTTCTTTTTTTCTCTCAAAAGTTTCTTTCCAATTATTTGACTTATTTTCTCTCAAAATATTCACCTTCTTTTTCCTGAAAATATTCAAATTTGTCTCTAAAAATATTTTTCTTTTTTCTCTCAAAAGTAGCTGCGAGTTTTCGACTCGTCTTGTTGAATCTTTGGTCTGAACAGGCCTTGAAAAAACGCTGACTGAAGGAGCTCTGAGATTGTAGTTTTGGGAATCTGCTGCCCAGATGTCTCCGTATGTTTCTACCTTTGTCTCTGAGCTCTACTGGGATATTTTCGTCTTAAAATATTTAAATATCTTTTCTTAAAATACTAAATTTTTCTCTTAAAATATCACATTTTCTATCTTAAAATATTACATTTTTCCCAGGCAACATTTTTTTTTCTGTCTTAAAATATTAAAATTTTCTCTCAAAATATAAAAAAACTGTCCTAACATATTTGTCTTTTTTCTCCCAAAAATAGCAGCGTTTTCTTAAAATATAACAATTTTATCTCAAATTGACTTGTATACATGAATATAAAATTTTCTCTGAAAATATTAAAAAAAAATTCCTTTAAATATTCAAAATTTTCTCTAACAATATTTGTTTTCTCTCTCAAAAGTAGCTGTCCATTTTTGACTCGTCTCGTTGAATCTTTGGTCCGAACAGGCCTTGAAAAACGCTGACCGAAGGAGCTCTGAGATTGAAGTTTTAGGGATCTGCCCAGATGTCTCTGTATGTTTCTACGTTTTCTGCTCCGTGGTTAGTCAACGACTGCAGAAGGCAGCATATGTTCTCTGAGCTCTACATGGGACACTTCCAGGTTTTATTTCTGCCCAAATGTTGCACCAGAGGAACACTGTCTCCCGCTGCCCAGAATCCTCTCTGCTCGGCTGCTCTTTAAAATATATGATGACCAGATGCTGAGATGAGGACAAGTTCCGAGAGCTGCACGCTCTAGTCCCTGTCTGATATTTAAATCACTCAGTCATGAAAAGGAAAAGTTCTCTGAAGGAGTTTAGAAAACTTTAGGAACAACTGCTCGTCCGACGCAGCATACAGTTTGACCGTTAACGCAGGAAGAGGTGAAGGGAAGTACAGAAGTGAGTTTGAAGTTAACGGAGTGACAACACAAAGGCAGCGACGCAGGGGGACCCATGGTAACCCGAATGCCAATCAGCAGCGTGTGTCAGGAGGAATAATGGCGGCACTGATTGGAGCTTTTCAAAGGATCGTCAGGGAGTTTAAACAAAGACCTTTCCACTGTTTCCACTGGCTTCGTGGAAGACTTGTACACGGATTTGACGTATGTTTAGGCGTCCTTTCTTTAAAGGTCCCATGGCATGAAAATGTCACTTTATGAGGTTGTGTTTTTTTTTAACATTAATATGAGTTCCCCCAGCCTGCCTGTGGTCCCCCCAGTGGCTAGAAATGGTGATAGGTGTAAACCGAGTCCTGGGTATCCTGCTCTGTCTTTGAGAAAATGAAAGCTCAGATGGACCAATCAGGAATCTTCTCCTTATGAGGTCATAAGGAGCAAGGTTACCTCCCCTTTCTCTGCTTTGCCCACCCAGAAAATTTGGCCAACCCATGAGAGAGAGAGACATTGACCACTAAGGTCTATATAAAAGAGACTTCAGATACTGTATTAGAGGACCACTAAGGTCTATATAAAAGAGACTTCAGATACAGTATTAGAGGACCACTAAGGTCTATATAAAAGAGACTTCAGATACAGTATTAGGGGACCACTAAGGTCTATATAAAAGAGACTTCAGATACAGTATAAGGGGACCACTAAGGTCTATATAAAAGAGACTTCAGATACAGTATTAGGGGACCACTAAGGTCTATATAAAAGAGACTTCAGATACAGTATTAGGGGACCACTAAGGCCTATATAAAAGAGACTTCAGATTTTTTTTGGACGAATTAGAAACAGTGTCCTCCTAAAGACTCCCATTGTTCAGCGTGTAATTCTCAGGTGTGTTTCTATATCTTATAAGGACATCTCTACTCGGTTCCCACTGTTCCACTAACTCGCAGCCAGCTCTCCCGACATGAAACGGACTCGGCAGATGGAGATCTCACCGTTTCGTATATTTGAGATTTCTCTTCCTCTGCTGTTTCTGCTCTGTGAGCTCAGCACAAAGCCGCTGCTCACATTTAAAATGCAGAAGAAGTGACGGCTCGCCTCACTCTGCTTTTATTCCACTTCTCTCAGAGCAAAAATAACTCTCTCGCTCTCAGCTCCACTCAGTGGGTTATAGAGCTGTGTATGTGTGTGTGTGTGTGTGTGTGTGTGTGTGTGTGTCTGTGTGTGTGTGTGTGTGTAAGTATGTGTGTCTGTGTGTGTGTGTGTTTCTCTGTGTGTCTGTGTGTGAGTGTGTATTTGTCTGTGTGTGTTTGTCTGTGTGTGTGTGTGTGTGTGTGTGTGTGTGTCTGTGTGTGTGTGTGTGTGTGTGTTTATTGTGTGTGTTTGTTTGGGTTTTTGTCTGTGTGTGTGTTTGTGTGTATGTTTGTTTGTTTGTTTCTGTGTGTCTGTGTGTGTAACACTGTGTGTGTTTGTCTGTGTGTATACCACTGTGTGCTTGTGTGTGTGTGTGTGTGTGTTTGTCTGTGTGTCTCTGTGTGTGTGTGTGTGTGTGTGTGTGTGTGTGTGTGTGTGTATGTGTGTCAGTGTGCATGTGTGTGTCTCTGTGTGAGTGTGTGTGTGTGTGTGGTAGAGTGAGTGAGAGAGTGACGGTGATTATCTTCAGAGTGACTCTAGAGTCAAAGTCAGAGAACCAAAGTCTTCGTAGAAATGAAAGTGTATTTTTGTATTCCACGAACGTGTGACTTGCATGTTTTATTAACTTCATTTAAAATGAGTTCTCCTTTCGTGACAAATCCCCAAAAACCGTGGTGATAATTATCTGTCTGTCACTCCTGTGGTTGTGATTATTGGTCCGGAGAGAGGCTGATGTGTGTGTGTGTGTGTGAAGTAAACAAGTAAATTATTAATCCCTGCGATGAATAATACAAACACGGTCCTCTTCATTCATCAGCTGCCAGGAAACTAAGTCATCTTTCGTTCCGTGTCCGGCACTGTTTGACCAGGACGGATTCATATTTCAAACAAGCCGACTGGAAACAGAAAAGGTCTGCTGCAAGCGTACCGGCCGTTAGTTTGGTTGAGCATGACCCCGGCAAATTCGGAAGTGCCTTAAAGGTCCCATGGCATGAAAATGTCACTTTATGAGGTTGTTTTTTTAGCATTAATATGAGTTCCCCCCTCCAGCCTGCCTATGGTCCCCCAGTGGCTAGAAATGGTGATAGGTGTAAACCGAGCCCTGGGTATCCTGCTCTGCCTTTGAGAAAATGAAAGCTCAGATGGACCAATCAGGAATCTTCTCCTTATGAGGTCATAAGGAGAAAGGTTACCTCCCCTTTCTCTGCTTTGCCCGTCCAGAGAATTTGGCCCACCCATGAGAGTGAGACATCATGGCTTTCAAACGAGCAAAGTGTAGTTGTTCAAGGCCACACAGGACCCGAATGCACCTGTGGTGTGGCCAGACCTTCCTCCACAGCGCTGTGGAGGTAGATCATCTCTGGACATGTGAGAGACTGATCAGTGCAGTGTCTGTAATCGTTCATAAATTAGTGAATTATGAATCCCAGCATAGTTTAATCAACAGTCTGGCCATTTAATTTCCTTAACAAAATAAATAAGAAAAGAGAAGCATAATGAAAATGAACAGCTTTGGTTAGTGTAATGCTTTTTGTTCAGACATGTTTCTCTCATATCTCCGTTTAATGAGGACAGTAATTTAAGCTTTTTATTGTCTGTCTGCAGCTCCACAACAAACAGCACAGTAATTAGATCTCTGTTTGTGTTATGAGAGAGAGAGAGAGAGAGAGAGAGAGAGAGAGAGAGACAGAGAGAGCGTTGAAAAGGTGACGAAAAGGGTATCGAAAAAGCAACAGGGCAGTCGGACTCAATGACCCATCTAATTGGTGGAGAGCTAACCCCGGAAATGATGCGCAGGATGAGCATGACTAGAGTCTCTCAAAATCTGATGAAAATCTGTAAAACTGACCTTTTTTCGATTCAGCAACTGCACGGCCTATTTCTCGCTTAAAATGTTTTCGGGAAACACGTTTTGGTGAACTGTTCTAGTACAATATGAGATGGTATTCTGCATTATATCGTCGTATCCTGCATTCTCTCTGAATTCCAGCAGGGGGCGACACATGCGGTTGCAAAAGGAGTTGGGTTTCTGTAGAAGTCTATGAGAAAGTTACCCACTTCTCACTTGATTTATGACCTCAGTAAAAATTTTCATGATGACTTTATGGTCTGAATCGCTAGTTTCAAGTCTTCTGCAACATATAATGATGTTCAGTTTTTTTTAGTCATGGTCTCGATAAGCGATAAAGCAGGGGGTGTTTTTAGGGTGCGGCTGTGACGTGATTGCCAGTGAAAGTGTGTAACGTAACGTATAGCTTGTAAGCTCATAGCAGATCTCCACAGACCAATGGGTGACGTCACACATGCGCGGTCCATTAATATACAGTACAGGCCAAAAGTTTGGACATACCTTCTCATTCAATGCATTTCCTCTTTATTTTCATGACTATTTACATTGTAGATTCTCACTGAAGGCATCAAAACTATGAATGAACACATATGGAATTATGTACTTAACAAAAAAGTGTGAAATAACTGAAAACATGTCTTATATTTTAGATTCTTCAAAGTAGCCACCCTTTGCTTTTTTTGATAACTCTGCAAACCCTTGGTGTTCTCTCAATGAGCTTCATGAGGTAGTCACTTGAAATGGTTTTACCTTCACAGGTGTGCTTTGTCAGGGTTAATTAGTGGAATTATTTTTCCCTTATTAATAAAAAAAGCAAAGGGTGACTACTTTGAAGAAACTAGAAAATAAGACATGTTTTCAGTTATTTCACACTTTTTTGTTAAGTACATAATTCCATATGTGTTCATTCATAGTTTTGATGCCTTCAGTGAGAATCTACAATGTAAATAGTCATTAAAATAAAAAGGAAACGCATTGAATGAGAAGGTGTGTCCAAACTTTTGGCCTGTACTGTACAGTCTATGTTTACAACGTCTGGCTCCGTCCTTTTATAACTATTTTTCCAGAAGATAAGAGAATCTGATGAATGAGAAACAAAAGACTCCAGAGTCTGGATCAGATCCGGCTACAGAGAGTTCAGCATTCAGATATCGATTGGTCCGTCCGAGACCAAACACCCACAATGCATCCATAAATCGCCCTCTGTGTGTGTTGTGTGCGTCCTGTCCTCTCCAGGGGAGGCTGAGGGGATGCCCTGGGTTATCGATCAGACATGCGAGAGTCCCAGAGGGCTTTAAAGGGATAGTCCGCTGAATGCCGCCGCTGTGTAATTTCACCCTATAACCTTCAGGAAGGACGGAGGATGCTCTCTCTATCTCCTCTCGCTTCTTCTCTCTCCATTTGTATTTTAGGCTTAGCCATTGGCCTTTAAAGAAATGCAAACAACCGAGAAATGTTTGTCTCTTTTGCCAGAATGCACCTGTGGTGTGGCCAGACCTTCCTCCACAGCGCTGTGGAGGTAGATCGTGAGAGACTAATCAATGCAGTGTCTGTAAGCATAGTTTAATCAATAATCTGGCATTTTTGTTCAGACATGTTTCTCTCATATCTCTGTTTAATTTAATGGCATTAGTGGTCATTATTAGGGGTCAGGTGGGGCACCTGTTGTCAACAGAAAGAAAATGCAAACAAATGTTATGCTATTTTTAATTAATTCAAGATAACAATCACCTCTAATTTATTGTCTTCTATGAATTTAACATTGTCCTAAGTAACTCTAACATTACTACCATGGCCGTAGCCGGGGCTTGCAGTCACCTACTGCCAAAATGCATCCTAGGGTATTTGTGTGAATGTACAGTACGTGAGTCAAACTTTAGTTTAAAAGCATATTTAGGACCGAATCGCCACTTTGTATTAGGAAATTGACTCGTTTTTGACTGAAAATCCACTAGAGCTGCGGTGAGTTGATCAAAAAACTTTCTTTTTAGTAAATCCGTTTACACAAATAATGTCGTCAATGCTTGCGTTAAGGTGTAGAGCCCCTGGTAATACTTGGAGCATAGTTTCATGTTGTGTCGAGCCTTCTTAGTATTTCGAAAAGAGCTATTTTGATACTAGCATGACAGTGCCCCTAGCAGTCCCATTCAAAAGGCCATTTGACCCAAAAACAAGAATACGGTGAATCTTAAAAGTGGCGATTCTGTCCCAAATATGCTTTTGAATTAAAGTTTGACTCGCATACATTCACAAAAATACCCTAGGATGCATTTTGGCGAGAGTTACGCTTTAACAGAGTGAGATACATTCTAGTATTGCTGGTACGTATGTAGCCCATTCTTTTGAATTGAATTTGTGATAATTATCAAATAGAGAGAGAGACAGACAGAGAGAAAGAGATGCACAGAGACAAAGAGAGAGAGAGAGAGGGAGACAGAGAGAAAGAGACAAATAGAGAGAGAGAGAGACAGAGAGAGACAGAGAGACAGAGACAAATAGAGAGAGAAAGAGAGAGAGAGAGAGAGAGACAGAGAGAGACAGAGAGACAGAGACAAATAGAGAGAGAGACAGAGACAGAGAGAGACAGAGAGAGAGAGAGACAGAGAGACAGAGAGACAGAGAGACAGAGAGACAGAGACAGAGACAGAGACAGAGACAGAGACAGAGACAGAGAGAGGGAGAGAGAGGGAGGGGGGAAGTGAAGGAGACGGACTTTAACTATAGCATCACGGAGATAAAGATAAAGAAAGAGAGAGAGAGAGAGATGAACTGGTTTTACAGCCTGCTATAAACCTCTCCATTAACTCGCCTTTTACCGTCTGTCAGATTTATAGGATGGAGGGATGGAGGGAGGGAGGGAGAGAGGGAGAAATGGGCGAGACGAGCATGAAATTATTCAATATTTGTTCTTTAACGTCTGTGTTAATGCGCCAGATCAACTCCAGTAACGGCAGACGATAACGTGCAAAATTTACTGACGAACTAATAAAAGAACTTTTTTTATAGCTTCGTCTCACTGCTGCGGAGTGAAAAGCTCCATTGTGTTTACTGTTCCCAGCATGCACTGGGGTGAGAAGCAGGGTCCACCTCGGACGTCTTGGAGCAGTCTTGGCCTCCGCAACTATACAGACTATTAAAGGGCCCATATTCTGCTCATTTTCAGGTTCATAACTGTATTTTAAGGTTGTACCAGCATAGGTTTACATGGTTTAATTATCCAAAAACACCATATTTTTGTTGTAGTGCACATTGCTGCAGCTCCTCTTTTCACCCTGTGTGTTCAGCTCTCTGTTTTAGCTACAGAGTGAGACCTCTTTTCTTCTGTACTATCTTTGATTGCACTCGCACATGCTCAGTAGTAGGTGGGGTCTCCCCTAGCTGTAGATAGGTGGGGTCTCCCCTAGCTGTAGATAGCTGGGGTCTCCTCTAGCTGTAGATAGGTGAGGTCTCCCCTAGCTGTAGATAGGTGGGGTCTCCTCTAGCTGTAGATAGGTGGTGTCTCCCCTAGCTGTAGATAGGTGGGGTCTCCTCTAGCTGTAGATAGGTGGGGTCTCCCCTAGCTGTAGATAGGTGGGGTCTCCCCTAGCTGTAGATAGGTGGGGTCTCCTCTAGCTGTAGATAGGTGGGGTCTCCCCTAGCTGTAGATAGGTGGGGTCTCCTCTAGCTGTAGATAGGTGGGGTCTCCTCTAGCTGTAGATAGGTGGGGTCTCCTCTAGCTGTAGATAGGTGGGGTCTCCTCTAGCTGTAGATAGGTGGGGTCTCCTCTAGCTGTAGATAGGTGGGGTCTCCTCTAGCTGTAGATAGGTGGGGTCTCCTCTAGCTGTAGATAGGTGGGGTCTCCTCTAGCTGTAGATAGGTGGGGTCTCCCCTAGCTGTAGATAGGTGAGGTCTCCTCTAGCTGTAGATAGGTGGGGTCTCCTCTAGCTGTAGATAGGTGGGGTCTCCTCTAGCTGTAGATAGGTGGGGTCTCCTCTAGCTGTAGATAGGTGAGGTCTCCTCTAGCTGTAGATAGGTGAGGTCTCCTCTAGCTGTAGATAGGTGAGGTCTCCTCTAGCTGTAGATAGGTGAGGTCTCCCCTAGCTGTAGATAGGTGGGGTCTCCTCTAGCTGTAGATAGGTGGGGTCTCCTCTAGCTGTAGATAGGTGGGGTCTCCTCTAGCTGTAGATAGGTGGGGTCTCCCCTAGCTGTAGATAGGTGAGGTCTCCCCTAGCTGTAGATAGGTGAGGTCTCCTCTAGCTGTAGATAGGTGAGGTCTCCTCTAGCTGTAGATAGGTGGGGTCTCCTCTAGCTGTAGATAGGTGGGCCAACGCATTTTTGTGCATGCGTCGTTTTAGTCCGGTGCAACACCAGCAGCGCCGCTGCTAGTTAGCTTAGTGTAGTGAATGGAATCCTATGTTGCCGGTTAGCATGTTGTAAATATGAGAGATGGAAAAATAATAAGAGTGAGGAAAACAGAGACGGAGGGAGAATGAAATGAGGGTAAAGTAATAAAAGAGGAGAGATCTGACGGAGTGATAACAGGAGCAATCAGAGAAAACAAAGAGAACGACTCCGACAGGACGGAGGAGAAGAAAGAGGAGGCAGAAAGTGAGTGAGACGGAGGAATCAGAGGACCAAGGATACAGGAAAGAGACAAGAAAACTAGTAGTTACCAAAGAAGGTGTGACGCAGCGATAAAATGTCTAAGAGACACTTTCAAAATGTTGAAATAAATGTATAAATATAAATATTTTTATAATATTCTGGTAATTTTACTTAAACTTAATTAAAAGTTTATCAAAGTAACAGTTATTTTACTTAAGTAGAATATTTGTGTAGAAAAACATTTTTTTTTTATACGATAAAAGTCGTATATATTTATCCAAAAAAAGGCGACGAAAAAGGTAACAAAAGTCGGTATTTTCTTTTAGAAAAACACGACAAAAATAAAAAAATAATCCGAAAAAAGTAAAGAAAAATGGTCAAAAAAACGACAAAGGACGGAATAATTTATCCAAAAAAAAGGAGCCGAAAAACGTAACAAAAGTCGGTATTTTTTTTTTCAGAAAAACGCAACAAAAGTAAAATAAAAAATAATCTGAAAAATACGACAATTTTATTAATAAAAAAAAAGGCGACGAAAACCTTCCTCTGAATTAATAATAATAATAATAATAAAAACGAGACCTTTAGAATAAGGATGACAGCAGAATCCCAGATAAATACTCTCTAAACTCTCCGTCTGTGGGGAAACTTGTAGCCTTTTTATGAAGCTCATCAGAACTTTCGTGGGCCGAATCATTCTCTCATGACCTCGAATAACGATGTCTTATTAAAGTTATTATAAAATATATTCCAACCATAGTATCCTGAACTAAACCGGGAGAGATATACGTCTTATTAAAGTTATTATAAAATATATTCCAGCCATAGTATCCTGAACTAAACCGGGAGAGATATACAGCGGAGCATCCTGATAAATGTGCTAACGGAGTCATATTTTATACATTATTCTTAATCGTCCTTCAGCAACAAAGCTGACATTTCTCTCTCCCTCCGTCCCCCCGAGCCCCCGACACATCGCTCTTCAATCTTTCATGTCCTTTAATAATATCTTCTTTTTCATCTGTCGTTCATATTTGATGGAGGTGAAGAAGGCGGCGGCAGACTGTGAATGAGGAGCTTCATTTTCCAATCTTCTGCCGCTGACTTTGCAGCGATCCTTGGCCTCCTCAAACCGAGGCAAAGTGGAAATGAAAGCCGGGTGCTTTCTCTTTTTTTAAAAGAAGTAGAATATAATATATTATAATATAATATATACATATATATATATATATATATATATATATATATATATATATTAGGGCTGTCAAAATTAACGCGTTAATTTTTGCATTAATTTTTTTAATATTTAACTCGTTAAAAAAAATTAACGAAATTAACGCAGCTGTGTTTGTTTACTTCATGTGGCGGCTGAGAAACGTAATACGTCTCCATAAGAGCAGGCGGCGCTACTCTAGGAGGGACTTACCTGATTGAAGTAGGCCTACGGGCCAGTCAAGAGTTTAAACATGGACCAGTAAGATCCCAAAAGAAAAAAAAGATGAATCCAGAAATGAATGAGCACGGGCTATAAACGGGATCGAGTAGTTCCGACATGTTGTCTCGTCAGGAGAGATGCGCCACCGGTAAGCTGCTGTTTCGCTACATTGAGCTGCGGTGTAAGTTTGATTTGGCTCTGCTGCCCATATGTACGTGCGCGATTTGTTTGCTTGATAACTGTTACGTTGGTCACGCTGATAAAACCTTATTTGCAGTCTGATGTTTAACGCTGTCGACTCGATAGTATCCGTGACTATATTCCAGTAAATGTTTGAAATTGGTGCGTCTCACTGTCACACAAGCTACTTCCTGGTTGCGGTGCTGGATGGGAAATGTAGTCAATCGCTTTACATTGGTAATGGATTGCTGTGCACAGCGTCGCTATCTAAAACTACACTCACTGTTTTCACTTTAGTCCAACATACACCTTTGTGGTTTTGGGTTACTGGTTTAATGTGTAACATTGATATTGATATTGATGTGCATTTCTGTGTTTAGATATATGTGCTTTGCTTAGTCATTCAGATTAAACACTATGTATATTATAATATTTATGATATTAAGTACTACCTAGATTGTAATTTATATTCTCTCTCTCTCTCTCTATATATATATATATATATATATATATATATGTATATTATTCAGAATATGGTATATTAGGTATGTGGCTAATATTGGGGGGTGGTGACTACAATCTGCTCTCAAGTCGGACAGTTTCTAGCCGTTTCAGCAGCCTTCAGCAGGACTAAATAAGCCAAATTGTTGCTGCTGTTGTTCTGAAAGATATTAAACATTCTGAACTTAGCAGAACCTTTCCTTGTTTGTTTTCTCTTCATATTTGCAAAGTTAAGTGATATAGCATTTAAATATCCATTACTACAAGCTTCTCAATTTAAAAACGCGATTAATCGCGATTAACTACAGCAAATACTGCGATTAATTAGTTAATTTTTTTTAATTGATTGACAGCCCTAATATATATATATATATATATATATATATATATATATATATATATATATATATATATATATATATATATGTATAGATGGAGAAAAAAGGCGACAAAAGTCCAAAAAAAAATTTCGAAAGAAGGCAAAAAAAAGTCTGGGAAAAATGTCAAAAAAGGCGACTAATAAGGCGTCAAAAGTCAGAATCATTTTTCCCAAAAAAAGCGACAAAAGTCTAAAAAATATTTTTTCCAAAAAGACGACAATAATCAGGAAAAATGTCAGAGAAAGGTGACAAAAGTCGAATTTGTTTTCCTGAAAAATGCAACAAAAGTGAGAAAAAAAGAAAAAAAACAAAAGGCAACAGTTATTTTTCCAAAAAAGGAAACAAAAGTCTCGATGTTTTTCCCAAAAAATGCGATAATAGTCGGAATTTTTTTTTAAGAAAAATGCAACAACAGTCAGTAAAAAAAGTTTTATAAAAAGGCGACAAAAGTCGGAATAATCTTTCCGAAAAAAGGCGACAAATTTTGAATTTTCCAACTGAGGCAAAGTGGAAATGAAAGCCGGGTACTTTCTCTTTTTTTAAAAGAGGTAGAATATACTGTATATACTGTATATATATATATATATATATATATATATATATATATATATATATATATATATATATATATATATATATATATATATATATATATATATGATAGGAAAATGAGAGACAGAAAAGGAGAGGAAGAGGAGGTCTGGAAGGAGTTGGACTGCAGGAGGGTTTTGTTGAGGGATCACATTTATTTAGTTTGAAAAACTGGAATATGTAAAACCCTGGACCTGGTCCTCACAAAGATAGGAGCACAGAAAACCCTGTTAACACACATACACACACACACAGAGACACATAACAAACACACACAAGCACACACACACACGTGCGCACACAAACACACACACACACACAAGTGCGCACACACACACACACACACACACACACACACACAAAAACACACAACCTGACACACAAACACATACACACAGACACACACAACACACAAACACATACACACAGACACACACCCACACCCACACCCACACACACAGACACACCCACACACACCCACTCACACACACACACACAGCTTGTGCTGAGGCTGCAGTCATCAGTAACACTTGATATCAAACACATCTTCTTCTCGATCGTTCCTTCTCTCCGACTTCAGAGCTTATTGAAGCCAGTCTGCATCTTTCCTCTGTGTGTGTTCATGCATTATTCATGTCCTCAAAGTGTTGATTTTACACACACACACAGACACAAAACCAGACACACACACACACACAACCACATACAGACACACACACACACACACACACACACACACACACACACACACACTGTGATACAGAAGATAGAAAGAGAAACGTTGAATATAATTGAAGCTCTGATTATCTCTGTTCTCTCTAACTTTTCCTCGTTAACATTTCGTGTCTCCGCTGACTTAAAGCTGCAGTCAGTTATCATCTCTCTCTCTCTCTCTCTCGCTCCCTCCCTCTCTCTCTCTCTCTCTCTCGCTCCCTCTCTCTCTCTCCCTCTCTCTCTCTCTCTCCCTCTCTCTCCCTCCCTCCATGCGCGCGCTGTGCAAGAGCCTAGGAGCATTTTCCTAATGCTCTGTTAAATGAGGGTGGGACCGAAATCCCTCCATGTTCACTTTTTCAATTCAGTTCAATTTTAGTCGTAGGATCAAATAATAACAAGATTTATCTCAAGACACTTTAAACATAGAGTAGGTCTAGACCACACTCTATAATTTACAAAGACCCAACAATTCCCCCAAGAGCAAGCATTTAGTGCAACAGTGGCGAGGAAAAACGTCCTTTTAGGTAGAAACCTGGGACAGACCCAGGCTGTTGGACAGAGAGACACTGATACAGATACACAGATATAAAGAAAATGATTCACGATAATTATAGCAGTATGATTAACAGTGGCCATTATAGTAACAATAAAGATATTGGAACTGTGACTAGAAATAATAGTTGTAGCAGTTCATGGCGTGGCAGGGCACAGCAGGACGCGATATTACGAATCCCACTATGACCACGCCAAGACCCGCCCTTCAATAGCATTCACACACAACTATTGGCCAGGCGTCCATGCTTACATGTACAGGTCCTATCCCCTGACCAATCCCCTAACCCTAATGGAACTAAAAATAACAATCCAGACTTTTATGATCTCACGGACAACATACCTTGATGTCATTGATGATGTAACATGCTGCCTTCAAATGGGGTCAGGTAACGAATCAGTGATGTCAGCGATGAGGTCACAAACGCTTTGCAACAAACAAATTAGATCAATCACTAGTGACATCACCACAGTGTCATTGATTGAGTCACAGGAATTTGACATCATGAAATGTTGCCTCTGTTGAGATCATAACTGATGATGTGTCACATAAACTGTGACATCATCATCAGTGACATCACAGAACATCGTCTTGAGAGTTTATGAATAGGACCCCGTTACTCCCATCATGTTGTTTTTTGACAATGCCACGCAGACGCAGACACGCAGCTCGCCCCGTTCGTAGACGTAGGAGGACTCGCAGGTCCTCCCGCGTCCACAGACGGAGGAGAGCTGTCCGACGCAGACGCTAGGCAACGCTAATAAACATGCATCTTTAGGGCCCTAACAAGTGTAATGATCTCATGTTATTTATTCCAGATGGACTCAGCTGATATAAAGACTTAGAGAAGCACCGGAAACAGCTGGATGGATGGAGCTAGAAACAGGTGACATCACCAGGTTAGTTAAATTATTAACAGGAACATTTGTTTTTTTTAAATGAGGGTAGGACCGAAATCCCTCCATGTTCACTTTTTCAATTCAGTTCAATTTTATTAATAGGATCATATCATAATATCATGAGTTATCTCAAGACACTTTAAACATAGAGTAGGTCTAGACCACACTGTATAATTTACAAAGACCCAACAATTCCCCCAAAAGCAAGCATCTCAAGACACTATAAACATAGATTAGGTCTAGACCACACTCTATAACTTACAAAGACCCAACAATTCCCCCAAGAGCAAGCATTTAGTGTAACAGTGGCGAGGATAAACGTCCTTTTAGGCAGAAACCTGGGACAGACCCAGGCTGTTGGACACAGAGACACTGATACAGATACACAGATATAAAGAAAGTGATTCACGTTAATAATAGCAGTTGGTATGATTAACAGTGGCCATTATAGTAACAATAAAGATATTGGAACTGTGACTAGAAATAATAGTTGTAGCAGTTCATGGTGTGGCAGGGCACAGCAGGACGCGATATTACGAATCCCACTATGACCACGCCAAGACCCGCCCTTCAATAGCATTCACACACTACTATTGGCCAGACGCCCATGCTTACATGTACAGGTCCTATCCCCTGACCTATCCCCTAACCCTAACCTTAACCACTCAAGGTGAAATGCCTAACCCCAATCAATCGAGCTGCTTTGTATGAATGCACGCAGATGGAAAGAGAGAGGAGAGAGGAGCTCAGTGTGTCAAAGGCAGTCTCCCAGCAGTCTAAAACTATAACATCATAACTAAGAGCTGGTCCAAGGCCAACATGAGCCAGTTCTATAAGGGTTGGTACATGAATCTGACGACTATGAAGAGAAGCAGAGAAGAGAAGGGGTGCCATGTCTGAGGCTATATACCCTCCCCCACCGGTCTATGTGAACAGTAGTTTCTATGTAAATTATGGAACTGGTGGAGTACAGGTAAAGTACATGATCAGTCAGAAATAAAGGAAAGACTTCTTTGCAGTTTTGATTGTCAAGAATTCCTGACGATTGCACTGTCCCATTTCTCAAATCTCTGACACCAAACTGATCTCAAAACTAATTATCTCAAAGCACACAAAACATAAAACTACTGCTGTTGACTGAGTCTGTTAATGTCCGTGGGTAATAATAACAAATACTAAAAATAACAATCCAGACATTTATGATCTCATGGACAACATACCTTGATGTCATTGATGACGTAACATGCTGCCTTCAAATGGGGTCAGGTAACGAATCAGTGATGTCAGCGATGAGGTCACAAACGCTTTGCAACAAACAAATTAGATCAATCTCTAGTGACATCACCGCAGTGTCATTGATTGAGTCACAGGAATTTGACATCATTAAATGTTGCCTCTGTTGAGATCACAACTGATGATGTGTCACATAAACTGTGACATCATCATCAATGACATCACAGAACATCGTCTTGAGAGTTTATGAATAGGACCCCGTTACTCCCATCAGGTTGTTTTTTGACAATGCCACGCAGACGCAGACACGCAGCTCGCCCCGTTCGTAGACGTAGGAGGACTCGCAGGTCCTCCCGCGTCCACAGACGGAGGAGAGCTGTCCGACGCAGACGCTAGGCAACGCTAATAAACATGCATCTTTAGGGCCCTAACAAGTGTAATGATCTCATGTTATTTATTCCAGATGGACTCAGCTGATATAAAGACTTAGAGAAGCACCGGAAACAGCTGGATGGATGGAGCTAGAAACAGGTGACATCACCAGGTTAGTTAAATTATTAACAGGAACATTTGTTTTTTTTAAATGAGGGTAGGACCGAAAATCCCTCCATGTTCACTTTTTCAATTCAGTTCAATTTTATTCATAGGATCATATCATAACAAGAGTTATCTCAAGACACTTTAAACATAGAGTAGGTCTAGACCATACTCTATAACTTACAAAGACCCAAAAATTCCCCCAAGAGCAAGCATTTAGTGCAACAGTGGCGAGGAAAAACGTCCTTTTAGGCAGAAACCTGGGACAGACCCAGGCTGTTGGACACAGAGACACTGATACAGATACACAGATATAAAGAAAATGATTCACGATAATAATAGCAGTTGGTATGATTAATAGTGGCCATTATAGTAACAATAAAGATATTGGAACTGTGACTAGAAATAATAGTTGTAGCAGTTCATGGCGTGGCAGGGCACAGCAGGACGCGATATTACGAATCCCACTATGACCACGCCAAGACCCGCCCTTCAATAGCATTCACACACTACTATTGGCCAGGCGTCCATGCTTACATGTACAGGTCCTATGCCCTGACCAATCCCCTAACCCTAACCTTAACCACTCGAGGTGAAATGCCTAACCCCAATCAATGGAGCTGCTTCGTATGAATGCACACAGATGGAAAGAGAGAGGAGAGAGGAGCTCAGTGTGTCAAAGGAAGTCTCCCAGCAGTCTAAAACTATGACATCATAACTAAGAGCTGGTCCAAGGCCAACATGAGCCAGCTCTATAAGAGTTGGTACATGAATCTGACGACTATGAAGAGAAGCAGAGAAGGGGTGCCATGTCTGAGGCTGATGATGTAATGTAATGTGATGTAATGTGATGTGATGTGATGTAATGTAATGAAATGTAATGTAGTGTAATGTAATGTAATGTAATGTGATGTAATGTAATGTAATGTAATGTAATGTAATGTGATGTGATGTGATGTAATGTAATGTAATGTAATGTGATGAAATGTAATGTAATGTAATGTAATGTAATGTGATGTAATGTAATGTAATGTAATGTAATGTGATGTGATGTAATGTGATGTGATGAAATGTAATGTAATGAAATGTAGTGTAATGTAATGTGATGTGATGTAATGTAGGGACCGAAGCAGGAAAGGTTCTCTACTGATCTTTAAAAACGCCAAAAAAGCGCCAAAAAAGCACAACAAAACCACACAAATGCTCACACACACACACACACACACACACACACACACAGACACACACAGACAAACACACAGACACACAACACTCACACACACAGACACGCTCAGACACACACTCACACAGACACATACACACACACACAGACACACACACACACACAGAAAGAAACAAACACACACTCAGACACACACACACACTTAATTACCAATGTCAAAGACTGTTGTGCCCATCAGTCACGTATACACACATGGGGGACATAAGGGGTTTAAAAAACATTCAAAGTTACCCTTTAATTCTCTACACATACGAGCCATTTCCTGGTCTCTTCGTGTGTCCGAAATCTCCACTTCCTGCTATTAGAACCACTTCCTGCTGTTAGAACCACTTCCTGCTGTTAGCATCGCTTAGCTTTCCCGACAGAGAAACGTTGGATTCAACATGAATATTAATGAGATGCTGACTCTGCTGACTTGTCTGCTCTGTCTGATCCAAACAGGCTGCAACGTGTCTGTTCATCAGCATATTAGATTGATACCTGCGCTGTGTGTGTGTGTGTGTGTGTGTGTGTGTGTGTGTGTGTGTGTGTGTGTGTGTGTGTGTGTGTGTGTGTGTGTGTGTGTGTTTCTGCTCCATTACATCACTAACCTGAGCGGTAAAGCGTGCAGCCGACTCAGCCTTTTTAAGACTTGACAAATCACAGCAGAGCGAAAACACGGAGACGCTTTTAAACCCATTCAGGTGTGTGTGTGTGTGTGTGTGTGTGTTTAAAGGACCCCCCCCAGACACACACACACACACACACACACACACACACTTAATTACAGAGCTGAGAGGTACAACCAGAAACAAATTGAGTTTGTATGGGCATCACAGGCGCCTTTATTATATTAATGATGTTAATACACACTCATGGCGCTTGTTTACACTTCAGGACAACACACACACTCACACACACACACAGACACATACACACATACACACACAGACAGACAGACAGACAGACACACACACACACACACACACACACACACACACACACACACACACACACACACACACACACACAGACAGATACACACACACACACACACAAAGACACACACACACACACACATACACACACTTCTTTTGTTCCACATGTTCACAAATCTGTATTTAACGAGCAGGATAAAAGTCACGTAGAGTTACGGAGCACTAACACGCCACATTAATCTATCTCTACACACACACACACACAGACACACACACACACACACAGACACACACACTCAGAGACACACACACAGCAACGGAAATAAAACTTGTTTTATTTCATATTCAGTCTTCAAATAAAACTTAAACATGAATTCTGCTCCGTCGGCTGTGACTCAGATCTCTTAATCTTTGATGTTAAACACTGTGTGTGTGTGTGTGTGTGTGTGTGTGTGTGTGTGTGTGTGTGTGTGTCTGTGTGTGTGGAGTGGAGAAACAAGCTTTTTTTCTCAGTCGCTTTGGTGCATTTCTTAGATCAAAAAGTGAAATTTTTGATACTACTTGTACAAATTCCAAATCATCTAGTCACTTGTTCACATCATTAAATTCAATTCAATTCAATTCAATTTTATTTATAGTATCAAATCATAACATAGGTTATCCCGAGACACTTTACAGATACAGTAGGTCTAGACCACACTCTATAATTTACAAAGCCCCAACAATTCCAACAATTCCAGTAATTCATTTTCAACATTTTCAATTGCTCATGTCATGTTGATCAAAATATAATAGATGGTTCTCTGTTGAATAGTCTTACCCCTCAAGACATCTAGGCATTAGTTCCTTGCATAAGCCATTACATGCAAAATTGTTGAACTATTTGTCATAAACTGTCAAGCATAGTTTTACACATTTCTATTAGACCTTTTGTACAAAAACGTGAATTGATGAATCGTGCAGGTGAAATTGACCCTCACTCATGAAGGAATGTAAAGTGTTAGTTCAACCAATAATCAACCAGTTGCCTAAATTGCTCAAAGGTGCATCTCATGAACAATCAATGGGCAAGCATATATAGACAGCCCACAACACAGAGATGCAATTTTTCAATAATGGATGGACCAGGAAACGAACAGGGTCAACAGCCAAGAGGAGGGAGAAGAGGAGCAAGGATGCGTGGTGGAAGGCAAAACAGAGGAAGAGGCAGAAGAGGACATAGGCGCATATCTGATGACATAAGGGCCACTATTGTAGACTATGTTGGCATAGCGATGCATCACTGCAAACTATGCAATATATCTACATTTTATGTCACTCTTCCTTGCCAAAACAAATTGAACTGTGTGTTCTGGGATATAGCGTATAATGGAGCTGCAATCAAGTGAACCCTCTCACAACTTTGTATACGTGGATGAGACTGGCTACAAGCTGACCCACATGCAGAAGGCGGGGTCGGAATATCAACGTCACAGAGCTACTGTGGATTTGCCAGGCCAACGGGGAGGAAATCTCACCATGTGTGCTGCTATTTCGGAGCATGGTGTCCTAACCCATATCCCCCTTATAGGGCCATACAACACCCAGCATCTACTCAACTTTTTAGAGACTCTCTACAGGGCTCTCATCCCTGATGAGAGGGGTCTGTTTAGAGAGGATTTGCCAAAGTATGTGGTCATTTGTGATAATGTGAGTTTCCATCGATCAGACATCATTAGGCAATGGTTTGTGACCCACTCGAGGATGCTCATAGAATTCCTCCCACCTTATTCACCATTCCTTAACCCAATTAAGGAGTTCTTTTCAGCACGGAGGTTGAAGGTGTACGATCGTCAACCACACACACAGATGACCCTGCTGGCTGCAATGGATGCAGCAGGTGAGGACATCACAGTAGAGGATGATAAGGGACTCCAAAAGATTCTTTCCATGTTGCATTCCAAGGGAAAGGGAAATGTAAATAGTACTGTTGAAATTGATATATGCCATAGAAGTAACTGTCATCCAAACTGCAGCCTAAGTTTACATCAGGTAATACAGTCAAAGTACACAGCTACAGTGACAACATGCCTAAACATTTTGACGACCTTGTTTGTGAACAATGACTCAATGACTTATCATTCTGATGACACTGACATGATCATTGGCATGAATATTTGCTTTTGAGAGATGTACTGAGGATTTTTAGTGACTGACTAGCTTTAGAAACATATCTATTGTATATTGCAGTTTGTACAAATTGTTCTGAGAAATGCACTATTATTTTGCACATGTTAGGGATGATGTGAAAAACGCACCAAAGCGACTGAGAAAAACTGTAACTGTCCAGCCTGTATTTACCTTCATTAAAATTGCTCGTTTTGCCGCTGACAGACTCAGAAAAATTATTCTAAGTGTCTGACAACATTATGGAAAGGATCGATACACAGATAGACCCTTTAAAACCTCTTTGAGGCCTTTCAGTTTAACCAGAAACAGCTCTGAAGTCGCTAGCGCTAAACCCACCAGACTCCATGTAAAAAAGCAGTGCTTTTAGCGTGTACAGAGCCAACATATTCTAACATGTAAATCGGTAAACTATGTTTTTATTTCAACCCGAATTAGAGGTGTGATGGTTGGAGAAGTGGACAGACGACCCAAAAACGTCTTTTCATAGTTTTATTTAGTTTCTGTCGACTTTGAATTAAGTGGTTTTTACGATGCTTAAATGGCTGATTATTTACATGGAGTCTGGTGGGTTTATATTTTAACGTATTAAGTGACAGTTTGTGTTGCTCCTTTTTTCATCCCTCCCTCTATCCTTCATCCTCCATCCTCCATCCTCCACCCTCCCTCCTTCCCTCCCTCCACCCTCCCTCCCTCCATCCTCCACCCTCCCTCCTTCCCTCCCTCCACCCTCCCTCCCTCCATCCTCCACCCTCCCTCCCTCCATCCCTCCCTCCCTCCCTCCCTCCCTCCCTCCCTCCTTCCCCTGAGTGCAGCTCAGTGTTAAAGTCTGTAATCTGGACGGTAATCCGGTGTAAATCCAAACGGTAAATTGGAGCTCAAGTTTCTGATCAGCCGCTAACGAGACAGAGTCTTCCATTCCCTTCACGAGTTCTTCACCACTAATGAGATAACACAACAGGACAACTACACAACAGGACAACAGGACAACAGGACAACTACACAACAGGACAACAGGACAACAGGACAACAGGACAACTACACAACAGGACAACTACACAACAGGACAACAGGACAACAGGACAACTACACAACAGGACAACTACACAACAGGACAACTACACAACAGGATAACAGGACAACAGGACAACTACACAACAGGACAACAGGACAACTACACAACAGGACAACAGGACAACTACACAACAGGACAACTACACAACAGGACAACAGGATAACAGGACAACTACACAACAGGACAACAGGATAACAGGACAACAGGACAACTACACAACAGGACAACAGGACAACAGGACAACTACACAACAGGACAACAGGATAACAGGACAACTACACAACAGGACAACTACACAACAGGACAACAGGACAACTACACAACAGGACAACAGGATAACAGGACAACTACACAACAGGACAACAGGACAACAGGACAACTACACAACAGGACAACTACACAACAGGACAACTACACAACAGGACAACTACACAACAGGATAACAGGACAACAGGACAACTACACAACAGGACAACAGGACAACAGGATAACAGGACAACTACACAACAGGACAACAGGACAACAGGACAACTACACAACAGGACAACAGGATAACAGGACAACTACACAACAGGACAACTACACAACAGGACAACAGGATAACAGGACAACTACACAACAGGACAACTACACAACAGGACAACAGGACAACAGGACAACTACACAACAGGACAACAGGACAACAGGACAACTACACAACAGGACAAAAGGACAACAGGACAACAGGACAACTACACAACAGGACAACTACACAACAGGACAACAGGACAACAGGACAACTACACAACAGGACAACTACACAACAGGACAACTACACAACAGGATAACAGGACAACAGGACAACTACACAACAGGACAACAGGACAACTACACAACAGGACAACAGGACAACTACACAACAGGACAACTACACAACAGGACAACAGGATAACAGGACAACTACACAACAGGACAACAGGATAACAGGACAACAGGACAACTACACAACAGGACAACAGGACAACAGGACAACTACACAACAGGACAACAGGATAACAGGACAACTACACAACAGGACAACTACACAACAGGACAACAGGACAACTACACAACAGGACAACAGGATAACAGGACAACTACACAACAGGACAACAGGACAACAGGACAACTACACAACAGGACAACTACACAACAGGACAACTACACAACAGGACAACTACACAACAGGATAACAGGACAACAGGACAACTACACAACAGGACAACAGGACAACAGGATAACAGGACAACTACACAACAGGACAACAGGACAACAGGACAACTACACAACAGGACAACAGGATAACAGGACAACTACACAACAGGACAACTACACAACAGGACAACTACACAACAGGACAACAGGATAACAGGACAACTACACAACAGGACAACTACACAACAGGACAACAGGACAACAGGACAACTACACAACAGGACAACAGGACAACAGGACAACTACACAACAGGACAACAGGATAACAGGACAACTACACAACAGGACAACTACACAACAGGACAACAGGATAACAGGACAACTACACAACAGGACAACTACACAACAGGACAACAGGACAACAGGACAACTACACAACAGGACAACAGGACAACAGGACAACAGGACAACTACACAACAGGACAACAGGACAACAGGACAACTACACAACAGGATAACAGGACAACAAGACAACTACACAACAACACTACAGGACAACAAGACAACTACACAACAGAAAGAGAGAGAGAGAGAGAGAGAGAGAGAGAGACAGAGAGAGAGACAGAGACAGAGAGAGAGAGAGAGAGAAAGAGAGAGAGAGCTTCCTGCTACTTGAAGGAGGGGTAAATATTTAGAAAACGAGGGACCGTTAAGTCTTTGGCTCCGGGGGGCTTAGCAGCATCTTAAAGATTTTTAAGTCCTTTTCCTAACCTCCACCCCCCCAACCCCCCAACCCCCTAATGCAGCTTTCCACTGGTTGGCTGGACTGTGCAGCGATTGGTCCACTGGTTGTCTGGACTGTGCAGCGATTGGTCCACTGGTTGTCTGGACTGTGCAGCGATTGGTCCACTGGCTGTCTGGACTGTGCAGTGATTGGTCCCCCAAACTGCCTTCAGCTTCCAGATTATAGGCTCCGGGACCCGGCCTCCCTTAGCCCAAATACATTTTAACAGAATGGTTTCAGACTGTCGTGTGTTATGGGACTTGGAAATAGAAACATCACAAAATGTAATGTAATGTAATGTAATGTAATTTATTTATTTGAACAGGGACAGTGCACAAAGAACATTAATAGATGTGTTGAGCCAGGTTGTAGCAAATTGCTAATTTCCGCAAATAGAAAATAGAAACATCACAAAATGTGATGACAAAGGCAACAACAAAGGCAGCAAAAAGGCTGGAAAAAGGCGGCCAAAAAGGCTGCGAAAGTGCAACGAAAAGTTGACGAAAAGGAGACAAAAAGGCAGCAAAAAGGCAGCAAGAAGGCAAAAAGGCGACAAAAAAGGCAACGAAAAGGCAACGAAAAGGCAACGAAAAAGCGATAAAAAGGCGGCAAAAAGGTGGCAAAAAAAGCGTCAAAAAGGCAACAAAAAGACGGCAAGAAGGCAACAAAAAAAGCGACAAAAAATTTGACAAAAAAGGCGACAAAAAAGGCAACGAAAAGGCAGCAAAAAGGTGACAAAAGGCAGCAAAATAGGAGGCAAAAAGGCGGCAAAAAGGTGACAAAAAGGTGACAAAAAGGTGACAAAAAGGTGGCAAAAAGGTGGCAAAAAGGTGGCAAATTGGCGGCAAAAAGGTGGCAAAAAGGCGGCAAAAAGGTGGCAAAAAGCTGGCAAAAAAGGCGGCAAATAAGCGGCAAAAAGGCGGCAAAAAGGCGGCAAGAAGGTGGCAAAAAGGTGGCAAAAAGCGACGAAAAGGCAACGAAAAGGCAACAAAAAGGGGGCAAAAATGCGGCAATAAGGCGACAAAAAAGGCGAATGGTTATGGGACTTGGAAACAGAAACATCAGACAGTTGACCCAAAGGTATAAAAGTCGTGTGTTTTAGATGCCAAACAAACAGGCTCTCCCAGCTTATATTATATGTTATATATAATATATATATATATATATATATATATATATATATATATATATATATATATATATATATATATATATATATATATAATATTATATGTTATATATAATATAATATATATATATATTATATGTTATATATAATATAATATATATATATATCATGTTATAAATGTGTCCTCTCATTGTGTCCTCTCATTGTGTCCTCTCCTTGTGTCGCACCGCAAGGCTTTTTTTGCTGAATCGGCCGATATGCAGTGATTTTACAGCCTGAGTTGACATGCACTGGCAGCAGCTGAAGGGAGGGGGGGGGGGGACTCAAACCGATTTTGAACTTTTGACCCCCCCACTCGACTGTCAGACCTTTTTGATCCGACTGGCGAGACGAAACCTCCAGAGTTTCCTGAGGTCAGAGCTCGCTGTCCCTCAGAGAGACGCTCGCCGTGACGCTAGTGGACGGGGCATTACTCAGAAGTCTCTGGGGCCTAACTGACGGAGGGGACGGAGGGAGTCGCAGCAGCGTTTGCGGAGA
>CM046800.1:932190-937190 GCA_025617405.1 Perca schrenkii | reverse complement strand
TGTCTTTTTGTTGTCTTTTCGTTGTCTTTTCATTGTCTTTTCGTCACCTTTTTGTTGTCTTTTTGTTGTCTTTTTGTTGTCTTTTTATTGTCTTTTTGTTGTCTTTTCGTCACCTTTATGTCACCTTTTTGTCACCTTTATGTCACATTTTCGTTGCCTATACGTCGTCTTTTCTTCGTCTTTTCTTCGTCTTTTCTTCGTCTTTTCGTCAACTTTTTGTTGTCTTTTCGTCACCTTTATGTCACCTTTTTGTCACCTTTTTGTCACCTTTTTGTTGTCTTTTCGTCACCTTTATGTCACCTTTTTTTCAACTTTTTGTCACCTTTTCGTTTCCTTTTCGTCGTCTTTTTGTCACCTTTTTGTCACCTTTTCGTTGCTTTTTCATCGTCTTTTTGTCACTTTTTCGTTGTCTTTTCGTTGTCTTTTCGTCACCTTTTCGTTGTCTTTTCGTTGTCTTTTCATTGTCTTTTCATTGTCTTTTCGTTGTCTTTTCATTGTCTTTTCGTCACCTTTTTGTCACCTTTTTGTCACCTTTTTGTCGCCTTTTCGTTGTCTTTTCGTTGTCTTTTCGTTGTCTTTTCGTCACCTTTTTGTTGTCTTTTTGTTGTCTTTTCGTTCGCCTTGTTGTCGCCTTTTTGTCGCCTTTTTGTCACCTTTATGTCACCTTTTCGTTGCCTATATGTTGTCTTTTCGTTGCCTTTTCGTCGTCTTTTCGTCGTCTTTTCGTCGTCTTTTCTTCGTCTTTTCGTCACATTTTTGTCACCTTTTCGTTGCCTTTTCGTCGTCCTTTCTTTGACTTTTTGTTGTCTTTTTGTCACCTATTCGGAACCATGATTACAGGTCTTTTGCTGATTGGCTCAGGCACTGCCCTGGTTTATCAAGAAATTAAGAAGAAGACGGGAACCGAGCAAAATACCAGGCTGCCCGTCATGGTTGAAGCCGTGGGCAGAGCTGTCGGAACTCAGATTGTGACTGTGACCACCACCATGAGCCACAAATTGGATACTATGATCACCATGGGCCAAAAATTGGATACCATCTTGGGGAGACTGTCAGCTCTGGATAGGCTGGACAACATCTTGGGGAAACTCACGGTTTTGGCAAGGAAATTTGATCGATACGGAGACCAGAGGGGACAAATCAGAGAAGTCGAGAGTGACTAACTGCGGCTCCTCGCCCCAAGACAAAACAAATTCCAATCTTATCTTTTTCGGCTCCCTGAACAACACTTCCCCCTGGTAGCACTGCAGCAAGGCAAACTCTTGCGTTCCCCACCCGATTCCCACAGACACCTGTTGATTGTTGACTCGGACTGGGTCCTGTTTCAAGGCTGACTCCATGGCAACTGGCTGTGTATCGCAATGACAATCGTGCAGACTGAGACAACCAGATTACGGGGGCCAGACGTAGCTTGACTACTCAGGCCTACACACACACAAACTCTTACATACAGTACAGGCCAAAAGTTTGGACACACCTTCTCATTCAATGCGTTTCCTTTTTATTTTCATGACTATTTACATTGTAGATTCTCACTGAAGGCATCAAAACTATGAATGAACACATATGGAATTATGTACTTAACAAAAAAGAGTGAAATAACTGAAAACATGTCTTATATTTTAGATTATTCAAAGTAGCCACCCTTTGCTTTTTTTGATAACTCTGCAAACCCTTGGTGTTCTCTCAATGAGCTTCATGAGGTAGTCACCTGAAATGGTTTTACCTTCACAGGTGTGCTTTGTCAGGGTTAACTAGTGGAATTATTTCCCTTATTAATAAAAAAGCAAAGGGTGGCTACTTTGAAGAATCTAAAATATAAGACATGTTTTCAGTTATTTCACACTTTTTTGTTAAGTACATAATTCCATATGTGTTCATTCATAGTTTTGATGCCTTCAGTGAGAATCTACAATGTAAATAGTCATGAAAATAAAAAGGAAACGCATTGAATGAGAAGGTGTGTCCAAACCTTTGGCCTGTACTGTATATACAGATATGCAATCACCCCCCACCCCCAATCCAGCGCCTTCTCAGCTTCTACCCCCGGTGAGGCGGGCAGGTCTGGGACCAGCACCTTTGTTTGGCTGCAGGACCAGATGTCTGCCTGCCTGTGCTGGACTACCTCCACCCCAACACCCCCCCTCACCCATTGCGTGTCATGTGTGCCCTTGTATTGGTTATGTGCTTATGTTGTTGCTGAGGTGTTTTTTCCTGTTCCCACACTGTGCTCCTAGTGGGGGCATAGTCTGGGAGTTGCCTTTTTCTCCTCGTCTCTCCTCATGTCATGCTGTATTTTCTTTACCCAATTTATGTTTGTATGTACCTTGTAAAGCGCTTTGTTGGTTTCTTATCCGTGAAATGCACTCTATAAATGTAAAGGTGACATAAAGGTGACTAAAAGACAACGAAAAGGTGACATAAAGGTGACGAAAAGGTGACATAAAGGTGACGAAAACACAACGAAAAGGTGACATAAAGGTGACGAAAAGGTGAGGAAAAGTGACATAAAGGTGATGAAAAGGTGACGAAAAGGTGACATAAAGGTGACGAAAAGGTGAGGAAAAGGTGACATAAAGGTGACGAAAAGGTGACGAAAAAGTGACATAAAGGTGATGAAAAGGTGACGAAAAGGTGACGAAAAGGTGACATAAAGGTGACGAAAAAGGTGACATAAAGGTGACGAAAAAGATGACAAAAAAGGTGACATAAAGGTGACGAAAAAGGTGACATAAAGGTGACATAAAGGTGACGAAAAGGTGACATAAAGGTGACATAAAGGTGACGAAAAGGTGACATAAAGGTGACAAAAAGGCAACGAAAAGGTGACAAAAAGGTGACATAAAGGTGATAAAAAGGTGATGAAAAGGTGACATAAAGGTGACGAAAAGGTGACATAAAGGTGACAAAAAGGTGACGTAAAGGTGACATAAAGGTGACGAAAAGGTGAGGAAAAGGTGACATAAAGGTGATAAAAAGGTGACGAAAAAGTGACATAAAGGTGACGAAAAGGTGACGAAAAGGTGACGAAAAGGTGACATAAAGGTGACGTAAAAGGTGACATAAAGGTGACATAAAAGGTGACATAAAGGTGACATAAAGGTGACATAAAGGTGACATAAAGGTGACATAAAGGTGACATAAAGGTGACATAAAGGTGACATAAAGGTGACATAAAGGTGACATAAAGGTGACATAAAAGGTGACATAAAAGTGACATAAACGGTGAAACAAAGGTCAAGATAAAGGTGACATAAAGGTGACTTAAAGGTGAAATAAAGGTGACAAAAAGGTGACATAAAGATGACATAAAGGTGAAGTAAAAGGGACATAAAAGTGACAAAAAAGGTGACATAAAGGTGACGAAAAGGTAACGAAAAGGTGACATAAAGGTGACGAAAAGGTGACATAAAGGTAACAAAAAGGCAACGAAAAGGTGACAAAAAGGTGACATAAAGGTGATAAAAAGGTGATGAAAAGGTGACATAAAGGTGACGAAAAGGTGACGAAAATGTGACGAAAATGTGACATAAATGTGATAAAAAGGTAACGAAAACGTGACGAAAAGGTGACGAAAAGGTGATATAAAGGTGACGAAAAGGTGACATAAAGGTGACGAAAAGGTGACATAAAGGTGACAAAAAGGTGACATAAAGGTGACAAATAGGTGACGAAAAGGTGACATAAAGGTGACGAAAAGGTGACATAAAGGTGACGAAAAGGTGACATAAAGGTGACAAAAAGGTGACATAAAGGTGACAAATAGCTGACGAAAAGGTGACATGAAGGTGACGAAAAGGTCACAAAAAGGTGACAAAAAGGCAACGAAAAGGTGACATAAAGGTGACGAAAAGGTGACGAAAAGGTGACATAAAGGTGATAAAAAGGTAACGAAAAGGTGACGAAAAGGTGACATAAAGGTGACAAAAAGGTGACATAAAGGTGACAAATAGGCGACGAAAAGGTGACATAAAGGTGACAAAAAGGTGACATAAAGGTGACAAATAGGTGACGAAAAGGTGACATAAAGGTGACGAAAAGGTGACATAAAGGTGACGAAAAGGTGACGAAAAGGTGACATAAAGGTGACAAAAAGGTGACATAAAGGTGACGAAAAGGTGACATAAAGGTGACGAAAAGGTGACAACAAGGCAACGAAAAGGTGACAATAAGGTGACAAAAAGGCAACGAAAAGGTGACGAAAAGGTGACATAAAGGTGACGAAAAGGTGACAAAAAGGTGACAAAAAGGTAACATTAAGGTGACGAAAAGGTGACATAAAGGTGACGAAAAGGTGACGAAAAGGTGACAAAAGGTGACAAAAAGGTGACAAATAGGTGACATAAAGGCAACGAAAAGGTGACGAAAAGGTGACAAAAAGGTGACATAAAGGTGACGAAAAGGTGACGAAAAGGTGACGAAAAGGTGACAAAAAGGTGACAAAAAGGTGACATAAAGGTGACAAAAAGGTGACAAAAAGGTGACATAAAGGTGACAAAAAGGTGACATAAAGGTGACGAAAAGGTGACGAAAAGGTGACATAAAGGTGACATAAAGGTGACAAAAAGGTGACAAAAAGGCAACAAAAAGGTGACGAAAAGGTGACATAAAGGTGACAAAAAGGTGACAAAAAGGTGACATAAAGGTGACGAAAAGGTGACGAAAAGGTGACATAAAGGTGACGAAAAGGTGACGAAAAGGTGACATAAAGGTGACATAAAGGTGACATGAAGGTGACATAAAGGCGTCCTACAAGTCCAGCTGAGATGATGAGCCCATTGAACACACAGCTGATTCGTGATGATGCTCTCAGACGTTTTCGGGTCTGAAGGGGGGGGTCCAACGTCTCTGGTTTATGGTTTCTATGGCGACTTAAAGAAGCAGGAGTCCCACGTAGAAACGGAAAGGCTCATACATTTATTTATTTCATCATTTCATTCAGCGGAGGCTGTTTAATATAAGAGCTGCAATCAGCTGTTTACATCTCAACAATGCATCAC
>CM046800.1:922190-927190 GCA_025617405.1 Perca schrenkii | reverse complement strand
TTCTTTTAGATCTAGATCTAAGTCCTGGATGTAAGACCATCTGGCCGGATTAGAGCCTCTGATCGGAGTCTGATCGGGGATTAAAGAGGAAAATTGTCCGAGTAAACAAACCAGAGATATCCAAAGCCTGACACATGAAAAAACAACCAGAAAATTCTAATTTTTTGGGAATTTATATGTTTATTAAATCTTATTACAAAATTCCAAAAAAAAATGTTGCCATATGATTTTGTTTATGATATATTTGTTGTATCATGTTTGATACATTGGGCGTTTTGGGCAACGTTTTGCTCACAACAATGTTCATTTTAGGTACACAAATTTGTTGTTTTTGGGACCTCAACTTCCATGCTTGTATGGGCTACACTTTCATCTGGATAGTCTTCCTCATCACTACTATCTGAACTTCCATTATCATGCATAACCTCCTCATCATCATCTTCCCCTAACTGCTCCATGTCACTGGATTTGCCATGTACTATCATGCTAATGACATTTTTAATATACTTCTTCTTCCTCTAATCTTTTTGACATCTAAAAATTAGGGCTGTCCTCGACTAAAGAACTCCTTAGTCGACTAACACTTATAGGATTTAGTCGACTAATCGATTAGTTGATTTAATTGACAGAGCTGTGCGCTTTGAGAGGTGGTTAAGACTAGAAAAGCACAATATAAATGTAGTTAATTAACCATCTGTAAAATTGAGTTTCTCCACAATTAATCCTGCAAAAGCACCACTTTAAATCTTGTGTTTACCATAAATGTGCTCAGAAGTTTCTTGGAAATGAGTAATTAAGCATGAATAAGCATAAAAAATGACTAATCGACTAAAGAAATCTTAGTCGACTAAGACCAAAACTACAGATTAGTCGACTAATCGACTAAGATGTGGCAGCCCTACTAAAAATACACAAATTGGTTGATATAGCATAGCGATTATGTTATTGTTATTTTGAAAATACCCAAAATGTATTTTAAGATGGCATTTTAGTCATTAATTACATTAATTGAATCATCAAAATAGTGTGTGTTTGTATAGTGGTAGACATTATGTAGATTACATTACAAAAATGTGATTTGAAAGTTCAGGGATAAAGAACCTTAAATACCTGCAGTATCAAATTTGATACACACATTTTTTAACACGATTTAACTATAATATAAATAATTAATTTTTAAGTAATTATGCATTGTTTCAATAAAGGAGATATTTATTTAAAAAAATGAGTAATAATATAAATGTTATTCTTACCATAACTATATGAAAATTAGCAACTTGTTCCCTGCCAAAAGTGTGTGGAGGATTTAATGACTGTAGCTATTTTGAAAAGGTAAAAAAAAAATCCCTTCCACTGTTTGAATGATACTCCACTAGAGGGCAGAATACATGTATCAGATTATATACAACAGGTGTTTAACGGAAATTATTGATCAACTTAATGAGATAGCGGTTTCACAAACTTGCGTAGCAAATATGATACAAATGGTTTTACAGTGGCCTGTGTCGGCCGAGTGGTTTGGGGCTGGGACTAGGGTTGCACGATATTGACAAAATGCGATACTGAATCTAGGGCTGTGCAATTAATTGAAATTTAATCGCGATTATGATTTTGGCTCCCAATGATGATCACAAAAACAGAATAATCGAGAAAAGAAAATTATTTAGCTCATTACGTTTTGCAAGTAAACTCTTATTTTCTCTTGTTTTCTGAATGAAAAAACAAAGTTTAAATAGGAGAAGTATTATTTTTTACTGTTGATTTATCTAACTTTTTCCACAGTTTTTTAAGTTCAATAATAGCAACATGTTTCCAGAAGTCAACGAGTAATTGTGTTAAATTATTGTGATTTCAATACTGACCGAAATAATCGTAATTATATTCTTTTTCCATAATCGAGCAGCCCTAGCTGAATCCATTGTGAGTGGTTTAGTTCAACTGAATATATAAATAAGGACCATGTTTACTAGGGGTGGGAATCAATACAGGTCTCACGATACGATATCATCACGATACTTATGTCACGATAGAGCTGGGCGATTTGTTTCCCTAAAAAAATCTGCGATTTTTTTTTTTTTATAAAAAACTCGATTTACGATTCAAGTAGATTTCCCCCCCTTCCATTTAAAACAAAATAACTGCGAAATGTAAATATATTTTAAAAATATATATTTATTGTATTAATTATATTTAATTAAAGTGCATCAACATAAACAAAATTGCAAAGGCAAACCCTTTCTCTAAGTGAAGAGTCACTGTGCAGTGTGCAACAAAGATTGTTAAACATCCAAATTATTGATACTGGATTTGGATTGAAAAAAAATCTAAACAAATCGTTTTTTTTAAGTATGAATCGATTTGACCTACCCACTCGATTTTTAAATCAAATAGATTTTTTTCCCAGCCCTATGTCACGATACGATATTATTGCGATTGTAAACATATTGCAATATTCTGCAATGTATTACCTTTTTTACCGACTTCAAATTTTTCCCAATTTCAAAATATGTCCCCAAAAGGACATTTTGTCAACATCTGTTTTATCTAAAGAGATACATTTCTCTGTTTGTTCATCTCGCTTCAATTCTTTGCTGCTAAATGGGGATTGTCAATCAGACAGACTGACCAACACATATATAATAATAGATTGATACTTGGCATCTGTGTATCGATACAGGATTGCAATGGAAAATATCACGATACTATGCTGTATTGATTTTTCCCCCCAACCCTAATGTCTACAGAACAGGAGAAATTATCTGATTTTACTTAATTGGTCCAACAAATTAGTCGACTAAGATTTCTTTAGTCGACTAATCATTTTTTATGCTTATTCATGCTTAATTACTCATTTCCAAGAAACTTCTGAGCACATTTATGGTAAACACAAAATTCGCCACGCTGCGTGTTATCGCGAGAACGCGATGTACTATCGCGAGAACAACGTCACACGCCTCTTTTAGTAAAACAGTGACAAAAACACGGAAAATAACGACAAAAACACGCTTAGGAACACAATAAATGGTTGGGTTTAGGAAGGGAACATTGGGTAAGGCTTATTAAAACAAAAAATTAGAAAAAAAACAACTTTGAAATGGCTGAAAAATCGCAGTGAAAGTCCTGTGTTTTACCCGTGAGTGTGTCTGTGTGTGTGTGTGTGTCTCTTTTTGTGTGTGTGTGTCTCTATATGTGTGCGTATGTATGTGTGTGTCTTTGTCTTTGTATGTATGTCTCTGTATGTGTGCGTGTGTGTGTGTGTCTCTGTATGTGTGTGTGTGTCTCTGTATGTGTGCGTATGTATGTGTGTGTGTCTTTGTCTTTGTATGTATGTCTCTGTATGTGTGTGTGTGTGCACGCACACATGTAGAGACACACACACCAACATATGCAGATAGACACACGTAGAGACACACACACACACACACACATACACACACCCACACATATGTAGAGACACACACACACATATGCAGGGACACACACACACACACACACACACACACTAGACACGTGTGATGTTTGTGTGTGTGTGTGTGTAGCGATACAAAGCGAGGGAATCAAGACGACAGGAAGTTCTCAGACTGTTAATCTGTGTGTGTGTCTCTGTGTGTGTCTCTGTGTGTGTCTCTGTGTGTGTTTGATTTCCACTTACACACACACACACACACACACACACAAACACACACACAGACACACACAAACACACACCAGCATGCAGAGACAGACACACACACACACACACACACACACACACACAGTCTCTCACACACACAAACAGAGACACACACAGAGACACAAACACACACACGCATGCAGAGACACACACACATACACACACACACAAACACACACTTTTGGTCAGAACAATAGGTTCCCTAACAGCCCTCGGGCTTGGATCCCTAATAAGTTCCAAAAAAAAACCCACACACACAACATGAAGGACCAAAAGCAACTAAAACACTCAAAAAAGTGACCAAAATGTCATGAAAAAGAACTCAAATAAAAAAAAAGGCGACAAAAAAGTCAGAACTACAAATATGTTCGGTGGAAAAATATGACTCAAGACAAGAAATTCGGTTTTGGTCCACAATTGCACCGGATAAAGTCTCAGAAACTCAAAGGAACAAGAGTTCCTGGCCGACAGGAAGCTCAGCAGATGTCTCCTTATCTTATTAACGCCTCAGATTCACAGTTTGACTGAGACAAACAGAGTGTGTGTGTGTGTGTGTGTGTATGTAGAGAGAGAGTGAGAATGTGCAGCTGTGTTTGTGTGTGTATGTTTGTGTACGTGTGTGCCTGTGTGTGCAGAGAGAGAGAAAGTGCAGCTGTGTGTGTGTGAGTGTGAGTGTGTGTGTGTGTGCCTGTGTGTGCCTGTGTGTGTGTGTGTGAATGTGTGCGAATGTGTGCACAGAGAGAAAGTGCAGCTGTGTGTGTGTGTGTGTGGGGGGGTGTGTGTTTGAGAGAGAAAGTGCAGCTCCGTGTGTGTGAGTGTGTGTGTGTGTGTGTGTATGTGTGTGTGAGAGAGAGAGGGAGAGAGAGCTTGTGTATGTGAGTGTGTGTGTGTGTGTTTGTGCTTGTGTGTGTGTGTGTGTGTGTGTGTGTGTGTGTGTGTGTGTGTGTGTGTGTGCGAGAGAGAGAGAGAGAGAGAGAGAGAGAGAGAGAGAGAGAGAGAGAGAGAGAGAGAGAGCAGAGAAAGTGCAGTCTGTGTGTGCATTGGTTTGTGTGAGTGTGTGTGTCTTTGTGTGTGAGTGTGTGTGTGTGTGTGTGTGAGTGTGCGAGAGAGAGAGAGAGAGAGAGAGAGAGAGTGTGCGTGTGTGTGCAGAGAGAGAGAGAGAAAGTGCAGCTCTGTGTGTGCATTGGTTTGTGTGAGTGTGTGTGTCTTTGTGTGTGAGTGTGTGTGTGTGTGCAGAGAGAGAGAAAGTGCAGCTCTGTGTGTGTGTGTGTGTGTGTGTGTGTGTGTGTGTGTGTGTGTGTGCGGAGAGAGAGAGAATGTGCAGCTG
>CM046800.1:909690-912190 GCA_025617405.1 Perca schrenkii | reverse complement strand
TGTGGCTGTGTTTGTGTGGGTCTGTGTGTGTGTGTGTGTGTGTGTGTCTGTGTTTGTGTGTGTGTCTGTGTGTGTGTGTGTGTGGCTGTGTTTGTGTGTGTCTGTGTGTGTGTGTGTGTGTGTCTGTGTTTGTGTGTGTCTGTGTGTGTGTGTGTCTGTGTTTGTGTGTGTGTGGCTGTGTTTGTGTGTGTCTGTGTGTGTGTGTGTGTGTGTGTGTGTGTCTGTGTTTGTGTGTGTCTGTGTTTGTGTGTGTCTGTGTGTGTGTGTGTGGCTGTGTGTGTGTGTGTGTCTGTGTTTGTGTGTGTCTGTGTTTGTGTGTGTCTGTGTGTGTGTGTGTGTGTGTGTGGCTGTGTGTGTGTGTGTCTGTGTGTGCGTGTATGTGTGGCTGTGTTTGTGTGTGTCTGTGTGTGTCTGTGTGTGTGTGTCTGTGTGTGCGTGTATGTGTGGCTGTGTCTGTGTGTCTGTGTGTGCGTGTATGTGTGTCTGTGTTTGTGTGTGTCTGTGTGTGCTTGTGTGTGTCTGTGTGTGTGTGTATATGTGTGTCTGTGTTTGTGTGTGTCTGTGTACGGTTCCTGAATGTGTCCTGCCTTCAGTCTCTTGGTGAGCTGTTCAAAATCGGCTCGGACGTCACTTGTGACGTCACAGTCCGAAATAAGCTGGCTAACCACAACCGTTAGCTCATAGCGTTAGCGTTAGCATGCTAACCCTAGCGTGCTACCTCGTTCTCAATAGCAAAGCACTGCTACAACACACACTAGTTCACCATAATCTCCAAAAGAACTACTTCCATGTGCTCCCTGGTTTAGAAGAAGTCTCCCAGCTAATCCTGAAGGTGGAGAAACAGGCTTTCTTTTACTGTCTATGGAGCTAGCTGACATGATCTACATCTGAGCTACTGAGCATGTGCGAGTGCAATCAAAGATAGTACAGAAGAAGAAGAAGATGAAAAGAGGTCTCACTCTATAGCTAAAACAGAAACCAGGTGAAAAGAGGATCTGCAGCAGTGAGAGAGAGCTGTGCAGTACAACAACAATATGGTGTTTTTTGAAAATTAAACCATGTAAACCTATTCTGGTACAACCTTAAAATACAGTTATGAACCTGAAAATGAGCAGAATATGGGCGCTAGCCAAAACTACCCTAAAGCCTATTGAGGGGCTTTATAACCGTGCCCTAAAAAGTTTGGATAACAAGCCCATTCGATTCCATCACTGTTACATTTTAAATAAATATAAAATGTTAAACTTTATTAATTTTGTTAATCTTAGATACATACAGTTGTTTTTTTAAATGTTTAGCTGGCCTTGCACCTGAACCACTTTGTAAATTCGTGAGCAGGCTGGAGTTCTCCAGATCCACCAGAGCTGCTGCATGTGGAGACTGTAAAATTACATTTTGTAAAACCTCTTTTGCCCAAAATGTTTTTTCCGTGAAGGGAGCCAAACTGTGGAACTGCTCTCCCTACAAATATAAAGGCTATACCCGAATTGTCCAACTTTAAAAAATTAGTAAAAGCATGCCATATGCCATCATTCCATATGAAATGTATAGCTGTGTGTATGTGAGGTGTGCGGGTTAATGTGTTTATTTACTACACTTATTTTTATTGCTGTTAACTGTTTTTTTGGGACATTTTATTGTATTCACTATAAAAATTTGACTTCTTCTATTATTTGAACTGTTAAAAGCCCTCCTAGGGACAGGTGTTGCGAATTAGCCATGGCTACAAACACTGTGATACAGGCATCGGATTGTTATTTCTGTAATAATCTATGTTTTTTTTTTTGTATCTGTCCCTATTTAAATAAACTACAAATAAATAAATAAACATAAAAACTGGACTACACCACCGGTTGGGACAGTGTCTGGATATAGAAGACCCTGCCATCCTGGGTCACCTCTCTCTCCCCCCTCTCGGGGATTAAGGGCAGCAGGGATTATGTGATCTATGTCCCGCTAAAGGCCAGAGAGCCACATGTAGAGCAGCTTTATTACCATAAACACCACAACCATGACACCAGACTCAACGTGGGCTCTGATTCCTGCAGCTTTCAGCCGGTCTAACCACGTACAGAGCTTCGGGACACGACACCAATATGCACATTCATGGTACGAGGCAGTGTTGTAGTCCTCGTTAACCTGTCTCAAGACCACATTTTGAACCACAAGACTGCAGGGATGCCACTAAATGGGTTTCTTATCTCAAGAGTGATCTGCCTTTAGATTATTCTATTATATCGAGGCATTTCTCGTGATACACTAATGGCAATAAAAGAGGTGAAGGAAGAGGAATCTTAACTTGTCTTGTCTGGGTGTTTTAGCATTTTCCACTTTGTGTTGTGTCATGCAGCGTGGGACTCGCACCGGTCTTGGTCTTGTCTTGGTCTTGTCTTGGTCTTAACCCCTTAAAGTCTCGGTCTTAACCCCTTAAAGTCTTGGTCTCAACCCCTCAAAGTCTCAAACTCAACCCCTTAAAGTCTCGGTCTCAACCCCTTAAAGT
>CM046800.1:889690-894690 GCA_025617405.1 Perca schrenkii | reverse complement strand
GAGCAGCTGATGACTCAGCAGGTCTTGACATTTCATTCATCATTAGTAACTTCCAGCGGGACTCCTGCTAGTAGAAATCACTTCTGGGGGTCAAAAAAATGGGATGAAAAGCTCGTTATTTTTTATTTGAGCACATTATCCAATATTACATTTTTGTCATTTTGGTTTTCGTTCAACGAGCATTGAGAAGGACAAGTAATCCTTTTATTTATTTTTATTTGTTTCGGCTTTTATTTTGAAAAACCAATTAACGAATGTCGATCAGATTTGGTACAACTTTCGTGTTTTCCCATTTAAAGGGGCTCGAAAAAAGCCGCTCACACTCTCACACTGTCAATCACGTCATAGCCACGCCCTGAAACACCTGTTGCTTTATCGCCGATTTTAAAATCAACGAGACCATAATTCAAAAAACGAACACCATTCTGTGTTGCAGAAGACTTGAAAATAGCGATTGAGAACATAAACTCATTATGAAAATGTAAACTGAGGTCATAAATCAAGTGAGAAGTGGGTCACTTTCTCATAGACTTCTACATAAACAGCAGATTGAAAAGTTGCGAGACCAGAGGCAGAGTTCGTGGAGAATTCGTGGTCATACAGCAATGAATGTATGACCACGAATTCTATTAATGTAAATGTGTGACTGAATGTATTTATGGATAGGAATGAAGGAATTACTGCATTTTTACATTGGATTGTAAGGATTTATATTTCGAAATGGATACATTTTTTTAATTTTTTTTATTAACTGCCTTTTTAGAAAATGGTAACTTGTAATTTTGCACAGCTACTTGAGTAGCCTACATGTTCAACGTCTAACTGTTTTAACCCTGTGTTTGATGTTATCTATGTTACTCTTGCAGCAATTTCTCTCTGTCCAAAACGAATTTCTCCTTAGGGAGACTAATAAAGAGACTTTGACTTTTTGAGTTGTTTTTGGGGAATGTTTAAATAGGTTTGCATGGTTCACCATATTTTTGCTGTACTGCACATTGCTGCAGCTCCTCTTTTCACCCTGTGTGTTCAGGTCTCTGTTTTAGCTACAGAGTGAGACATCTCAACTTCTGTAACATCTTTGTTGGGAGTCGCACATGCTCAGTAGCAAGGTAAGGATCACATCAGCTAGCCGTTTCTCCAACTTTGGTCAGTTGCAAGACAAACAAGGGCGCACTTCCAACTTTGTGTGGAATACCTGCAGAATAGGCACATGGAAGTAGTTCTTTTGTAGATTATGGTGAACTAGTGTGTGCTGTAGCAGTGTTTTGCAATTGAGAATAAGGTAGTATGCTAGCGGTTAGCCACCTTGTTTGGGCTAGTGCCGTAGAAAGCCGTGCAGATTTTGACCAGCTCACCAGGAGACTGAAGGCAGGACACATTCAGAAACCAGATCTCACTCAGAACACCATGGATGAATTTTTTTCCAAGTCTGTATGTGTGTGGAAGCACCAGAGACACGAAATAACACCCAAATCCCAGAAAAAGTGATTTTGTGTGTGTATGTGTGTGTGTGTGTGTGTGTGTGTGTGTGCCTGGTTGCTGTTTCTTGACCTGTTTTCCTATAAATAGCAGCGATGAGTTGTGCTGCTGTTCAGCTGTTTAGAGCCTAAACGGCTTCCTGACAGTTTGTCCCGCGAGTTCCTACTTTTTTAAAGTCTAATCTGACCCGTGATCGTCTACATCTCTGACCTCGTTTTAAAAGCAAGTTAGAAATAAGTCCTCACTGTTTTCACACAAGAAAATAACTCTGTTTCAACTCTGAGGATTGGTGGATTCTAACCAGCTGGACCTTTTGACTTTAACACTAACATTTAGGGCTGTAACGCTAACATTTAGGGCTGTAACGCTAACATTTAGGGCTGTAAAGCTAATATTAAGGGATGTAACGCTAACATTTAGGGATGTAATGCTAACATTAAGGGATGTAACGCTAACATTTAGAGCTGTAAAGCTAATATTAATGGATGTAACGCTAATATTAAGGGATGTAACGCTAACATTTAGGGATGTAACGCTAACATTAAGGGTTGTAACGCTAACATTTAGGGCTGTAACACTAACATTAAGGGATGCAAAGCTAACATTCATGGATGTAATGCTAACATTTAGGGATGTAACGCTAACATGTAGGGCTGTAAAGCTAATATTAAGGGATGTAATGCTAACATTTAGGGCTGTAAAGCTAACATTTAGGGATGTAACGCTAACATTTAGGGATGTAACGCTAACATTTAGGGCTGTAAAGCTAACATTAAGGGATGTAAAGCTAACATTTAGGGATGTAATGCTAACATTTAGGGATGTAACGCTAACATTTAAGGCTGTAAAGCTAATATTAAGGGATGTAAAGCTAACATTTAGGGATGTAATGCTAACATTTAGGGAAGTAACACTAACATTTAGGGCTGTAAAGCTAATATTAAGGGATGTAACGCTAATATTAAGGGATGTAACGCTAATATTAAGGGATGTAACGCTAACATTAAGGGATGCAAAGCTAACATTTATGGATGTAATGCTAACATTTAGGGCTGTAATGCTAACATTTAGGGCTGTAATGCTAACATTTAGGGCTGTAAAGCTAACATTTAGGGCTGTTAAGCTATCACCAACTATAGGTGGTGATTGACAGATGGTTTATCCAATCAGCTAACCAGTATTTTTCGCCCCTTCCCAAAAATTCTCCAACAGTAAGTTCCCAGATGATATGCTGAGCAAATGCGAAGTGATCCATCTTTTAAAAAAAAATAAAAATTGTAAAGGTTTATTTAGATAGGGACAGACAAAAAAAAAAAACATAGATAAATTTCAACAGTCATCTGATGTACGTATCGTAGTTTTTTTAGCCAAAGCTAAATCACGACACTTGTCCCTAGTAGGGCTTTTGGTTACAAATGAAAATACAGATTTACATTATAATTAAAAATAATAAAAAAAATGAAATAAAAAGAAATGAAATGAAAATGGAAGGAAAGTATACAATGAGAGCACAGTGTACAAACTAAATATTACAACAAGTTTGTTCTAGAATTAGCCACAAATTGGTATTTTAGGGGAGTCAGGTTAGTTGTAACGTGCCGATAGCAAAAACTGAGAGAAAGATAATCTTTTCTGCCCTAAATCTCCTTCAGTATGAAGCCAGTCATGTTGTTTCTCAGAGTGAAGTCCTAATTTGATTCTTGATGACTTAATAATGTCTGTTTTAAAGACTTTATTAATCCGCTCCAACGCTCGTTGATTTCGGTTGTTTGGAGGAGATTAAGAGGAACAGCTGCTCAGTCGGTGGGAGATGATGGAGCACAAAATGGATGTAAAACGCTGAGTCGTGCCGCCAGTCGGCTCGTATCGTCAAGGAGACACTTTAGATGAACTGCGCCGGACGGGAAACTAACTGACCGCAGCACGATATAGATTTCCTGTTTTATTTATTTATTTATTTATTTATATATATATATATATATATATATATATATATATATATATATATATATATATATACAGTATATATATATACAGTATATATATATACACGATATTTTTATTTATTTTTTATTATGTCATTTTTTAACATTGTAACTGGGCATTGCACACACACACATGCACACATAGACACACACACACACAGACATACAAACACATAGACACACACCCACAAGCACAAACACACACACACGCACGCACAGACACACACAACAAAGACAGACACACACACACACACTGCACAGACACACACACCACAGACACACACACACACACACACTGCACAGACACACACACCACAGACACACACACACACACCACAGACACACACACACACACACACACACAGACACAGACACACACACACACACACACACACACACAGAGACACAGACACACACAGAGACACAAACATGCACGCACGCACACACACAACACACACAAAGAGACACACACAGAGACACAAACACTGCACAGACACACACACCACAGACACACACACACACTGCACAGACACACACCATAGACACACACCATAGACACACACACACACACACACACTGCACAGAAACACACACACACTGCACAGACACACACACACACACACACACACACACACACACACACAGAGGAGGTTTAAGTGTATGCAGCTGGTGTTTCTGCAGGCTGTCAGAGCTGAATTACTCTGACAGCTACAACACTGAAACACTCCGATACAGCAGCAGTCGCGCTCGTGTGTGTGTGTGTGTGTGTTTCTGTGCAGTCTGTGTGTGTGTGAGAGAATGTGCACCACTTGCCTTATTTTATATGCAAAAAAATGTTTCTAAAGACTAAAAAACTAAGTGTTAAAGTGAACTACATCTTCCAGAATTCACACACCTCTTTATACAGATTAACATGTGTTTATATTTCATATGTTCAACGTGCGTGCATGTGTACGTGTGTGTGTGTGTGTGTGTGTGTGTGTGTGTGTGTGTGTGTGTGTGTGTGTGTGCCTGGTTGCTGTTTCTTGACCTGTTTTCCTATAAATAGCAGCGGTGAGTTGTGCTGCTGTTCAGCTGTTTAGAGCCTAAACGGCTTCCTGACAGTTTGTCCCGCGAGTTCCTACTTTTTTAAAGTCTAATTTTTCCCGTGATCGTCTACATCTCTGACCTCGTTTTAAAAGCAAGTTAGAAATAAGTCCTCACTGTTTTCACACCAGAAAACAACTCTGTTTCAACTCTGAGGATTGGTGGATTCTAACCAGCTGGACCTTTTGACTTTAACGCTAACATTTAGGGCTGTAAAGCTAACATTTAGGGCTGTAAAGCTAACATTTATGGGCTGTAAAGCTAACATTTAGGGCTGTAAAGCTAACATTTAGGGCTGTAACACTAACATTTAGGGCTGTAGAGCTAACATTTAGGGCTGCAAAGCTAACATTTAGGGCTGTAAAGCTAACATTTAGGGCTGTAAAGCTAACATTTAGGGCTGCAACACTAACATTTAGGGCTGCAAAGCTAACATTTAGGGCTGTAACA
>CM046800.1:867190-884690 GCA_025617405.1 Perca schrenkii | reverse complement strand
ATTGAATGAGAAGGTGTGTCCAAACTTTTGGCTTGTACTGTATTCCCATTATCTGTGTCCTTTCTTTTTCTCCCTTCTTTTCTCTCTTCTCTCTTTCGATCCCCTCCTCCCCAGATCCTCTGCCCTCTATCTTTTGGTTGCCACGGCAGCCACCGTATAATCCCAGCATGGTCAGCAGCAGCAGCAGCAGCAGCAGGGGGATCAGACATGTTTGGGGCGGACCGAGCGTCTGTAGCGAGGCAGAACGTGTCTCCGCAGAGACGGAGAGATTAATCGGTTGACAGAGAGGTGAAGGAGGAGTGATGCTGGTGGAGGTACGCTGGGTCAAGGCGCTCTTTCTTTCCTTCTTTCTTTCTTCCTGCGCTTTTGTTGACGTTTTTCAACACGTATTCAGACACTTTAGACCATGTGTGTCAAACTCACACACCCCGAGACTATTCAGCAGAGGCACCGTGGCTCCGTCCGGAGCTTAGCCCCGCCCCCAAGACATTTCTGATTGGTTTAAAGAAATGCCAATAAACACAGAGCAGGTTTTTTTTATCCCATCCAGGAATGCCGTGTGGACTAGCCAGACCTTCCTCCGCAGCGCTGTGGAAAGTTACATATGGTATTGTACGTTTTAAATGTTGAATTTTTTTTTTTTTTTAAGATTATTTTTTGAGCATTTTCAGCCTTTATTTTATAGGGAAGGCAAGGCAGCTTTATTTGTAGAGCACATTTCAGCAACAGGGCAATTCAAAGTGCTTTACATAAAACATTAAAGAGCAGTTAGAAAACAATTAAAAACATTAATAAACAAATTAAAAACATTAAAAGACAAGAATGAAATTGATAGTCTAGTATAAGAATACAAGTTACAGTGCAGTATAAGAAATTAAAGCTAATAAAGTAGATTATTTAAAGAAAAGCAACATCAAAAAGATAGGACCTACAGGTTTCTGGGCGTTTGTTCCAAATATGTGGAGCATAAAAACTGAACGCTATAGGACAGCTGAAGGCATGACAGGGGAGAGAGAGAGAGAGAGAGAGAGAGAGAGAGAGAGAGGGGGGGGGAATAACACGCAGCAAAGGGCTTCAGGTCGGAGTTGAACCCCGGGTCCGCTGCGTTGAGGAGTAAACCTCTCTATATGGGCGCCTGCTCTACCAACTGTGCTAACCGGGCGCCCAATGCTTCTCTTAAACCAGGAGTGTCAAACTCAATTCCACGAAGGAGCCTCGTTGGAAAACAAGGATCACATCCAGGCCCAGACATGTTTAGGTTACTCACGATGGTGCTATTATTTCATCGTTAAAGTCAAGCATCTTTCATTGTATTTATTGCATGTCTCATGTAATCTCCTCACTTACAGCTCGGTCGGCATAAAGACCCCAAAAAGTCCGCAACAAAGTAACTTAACCATCAAAGGAAAAAACTTTGTAAACGGAACAAAAAAACATTGAAAAAAGCTACAAAAAACTATGTGGGCCAAAGTCTAGTGTGCAATCTAAATTGATATGCGGGCCTCGAGATCGACACTTGCTTTAAATGCTTTAAAAAATGCTTTTTTTTTACACTTTTTCCCGACACTTTGGGCTGTTTTGACTGCTGCTGCTCGCTGTTGTTTGCTTCTTTTAAGAAAGAAAAGCGAGAGAGTGCAGCCTCAGACGTGTGAAACACAGTCCTGTGTGAAATGTTTTCACACGGTTCACGTTACAGACACGGAGATATGGAGAGATGATGGAGTAGAGATGGTCCGATACCGATACCAGGATTAGAAACTAGTTTAGTCTGATATTTCTGTTTCTATAAATTCCATAACATAGGTAGATACTGTCTGATATTTCTGTTTCTACAAGTCCCATAACATAGGTAGATACTGTCTGATATTTCTGTTTCTATAATTCCCATAACATGGGTAGATACTGTCTGATATTTCTGTTTCTATAAGTCCCATAACATAGGTAGAAACTGTCTGATATTTCTGTTTCTATAAGTCCCATAACATAGGTAGATACTGTCTGATATTTCTGTTTCTATAAGTCCCATAACATAGGTAGAAACTGTCTGATATTTCTGTTTCTATAAGTCCCATAACATAGGTAGATACTGTCTGATATTTCTGTTTCTATAAGTCCCATAACATAGGTAGATACTGTCTGATATTTCTGTTTCTATAAGTCCCATAACATAGGTAGATACTGTCTGATATTTCTGTTTCTATAAGTCCCATAACATAGGTAGATACTAGAGATGGTCCTGCCGATACTGCCTAAAACGCTGGTATCGGTATCGGGAAGTACTGGAGTTTATGCACCGATCCGATACCTCGTAATAAAGCCTACGTTAAAGTAGTTTATTTATGTTCTTTTTCCGTTATAACTGACTGTCAAACTGGAGAACAAAAGAAAGTTGTTGTTGCATTCATTGTTTGTGTTTGTTCATGTTTTACAAAGAGTTTAACCTGAGCCAGACAGACAACAGAGATAGAAATCATATCACATCCATACAGAGATAGTAATATACAGCTGTTTAAACATAATAAAATATATGACAAACTGTTTTCGGATCGGTACTCGTTATCGGCCGATACACAAGTTCAGGTATCGGAATCGGTATCGGGAAGCAAAAGATGGTATCGGGCCCTCTCTATGATGGAGGTGATGGAGAGATAATGAAGTCAGATACTGGCAGAGGTTTGATCTGCGGGATCAGATAAGAGCTGGCGAGTCAGGACTCGGAGCAGTTTACCTGCTGGCTGTTGGTTTTTGGGGCTGTGAAGAGAAGGAAAGTGAGAGTGCCTGCGTTGGCCTCGTTAACGTCTTTATTCTGGTGTCACATGTGCTCAGATATCTGTGATATCAGACTGTAACGCCACTACCTACCTATATATTGTATAGTTGTGACATCACAATGTACAGGAAGTCCTAACGGCTCGATTTTATTATCCCGAAGGAAATTTGTCTTGGACAAACAAACAGTATCTTTATACATACTGCACATACACACATACATAACTACATACACGCATACATACCGATTGGTCAGGGGATAGGACCTGTATATGTAAGCATGACTGCATGGCCAATGGACCTTTTTCACGGCAGACATGTTGACATGTCATAGTAGGAAAAGCAGATGTGTGTTCAAAACCATTAATGATGGCTGCATTCCACTTAGGAGAGGTCCTGGTATTAAACCATTACTGATGGCTGCATTCCACTTAGGAGAGGTCCTGGTATTAAACCATTAATGATGGCTGCATTCCACTTAGGAGAGGTCCTGGTATTGTGCATGCTGACTCACTGAAATATCTTACTGGGACACTTGATGGAACTGAGCCATCGCTAAGGCTATCAATTTCAGCTGTGCTTTTTCCTACTATGACAAGTCAACATGTCTGCTGTGTAAAAGGTCCATTGTAGTGTGTGAATGCTATTGAAGGGCGAGTCTTGGCGTGGCCATAGTAGGCTTCGTAATTTCGCTTCCAGGCAGAGGAGTACTTCAACTTTGTGCCTCCATAGATTTAGGGAATTGAGGCAGCTGCATGATAAGGGAATGTATTGTTTGAGGACTGTCTCCTTTTGGAGGTCGGTGGGCGGGCCAGCCACACATATACTTCTCAGAGACAGAGAGAGAGACAGAGAGAGACAGATAAGCTGAACTAGGCTTTAGTTAAGCATCTGTGTTTACGGTGCCTGCAATGTCTTCGCTGAAGGTTCAGCTTAACGTAAGAACAACAACAATAAAAAGACGTAGTAATCCAATTGTTGTTTTTTGGGACATTTAAACCTGGAATGTGTTTGTTCAGCGTGTAAATCTCTCGTGTCATCGAGATTTCAGGTCACTTTGACTCTGTGAGCCGCTGCTAAAGCTGTCTTTCATTTTTCTGCATTAAAAGCTGCAGCAGCTCTGCAGAGAACACACACACACGCACACACACACACACACAGAGGCGACATCTAATGTGTTCTCGGCTATTCGCTCGGGTGCTCTGGACTGCAGTCAATTTGACTGTGTGTGTGTGTGCGCGTGTGTGTGTGTGTGTGTGTGTGTGCGCGTGTGTGGTGTAAAGTCAATGTCTACAGATACAGGGTGGTACTTCCCTCAAGCAGTAAAAGCAGGGACACAGGACCGTGTATTGTGAGTCTACACAATGTGTTGAAATCTTTGCTTTAACACAATGTCTGAACTGCTCTTAGTTGTGCATCTAATTCATCTGATTGTAAAATCACTTCATTGTCTCCCAGGCCATTTGAGAGTAGATTTTGAGACGTTAATGATCACTTTCAAGGCTCGTACAGGATAGTTTCAATATATAACGGGACTACTTACGCCATACGAGCCTAAATGCAACCTGAGCTCCTCTGTTAGGTCACTGTTTGAACCTGAAAACTAAAGGCGATAGGGGCATTTTCATGCCTAAAAAACTAAATACGATCGGGCATTTTCGCGCCTAAAACTAAAGGCGATTGAGCAATTTTGCGCCTATAAAACGAAAGGCAATCAAGCATTTTCGGACCTAAAAAACGAAATGCAATCAGGCAATTTTGCGCCGAAAAAATTAAAGGAGATCGGGCATTTTCGCACCTAAAAAACTAAAGTCGATCGGGCATTTTCGAGCTTAAAAAACTAAAGAAGATCGGGCATTTTCGCACCTAAAAAACTAAAGTCGATCGGGCATTTTCACGCCTAAAAAACTATAGGCGAAAAAGCATTTTTGCACCTTAAAAACTAAAGGTGATCGAGCATTTCGGCCACACACTGTATTCCTTTTGTCTCTTTAAAAAAACTCACTATTTTAGACTTGCCTTTATGGATTTAACTGTTGTGCGTTTTATTTATTATCTGTCATTTTGCACGGGGGAAAGTTACAGCCACAGGTTTCTTTCATTAAGAGCTGTTGTAGCGTGATACCTGCCGTGTTAAAAGATTTTTTGAAGCCCTTTTTTACCTCTCGTGAATCATCTAAATTGGTCTGAAAGGAGAAAAGAAGACAAATTGTAATCACAGACTGTCGCTCTGTGTCATCTGCACTTTTTATTTGAATGAAGGAGGCGAGCAACGTTCAGCGAAAACACACAATTCATCTCTCAAAATGAGAAAAGTCATTTTCTCCAAACGGCTGAGTGACTCATGCTGTGGTTAACACACGTGCACGCACACACACACACACGCACACACGCACTGACACACACACAAACGCACACGCACTGTGACATTCAGTGTGTTGTCGCCAGCCGATCTGTCTTTGTTAGGGCTGCTGTTCGCGAGCTTGTTAGTCTGAGAGATGTCAGCCAGCACGAAATGTCAAGGTGTCCGTGTGTGTGTGTGTGTGTGTGAGAGAGAGTGTGTGTGTGTGTGTGTGTGAGTGTGTACGTGCGTGCGTGAATTTAAATTAGCTGATAAATGGTTAAACCTCATTGGCTCTTACCAGTGTATCTCCGTGTGTACTTCGCCCACAGCAATCCCACCAATCAGTCCCAAAATAAGAGAAAATGGAGAGGAAATGACCCAAACATATTCTTAGTAAATCTTTACAATCGTTCCCTTAAAGAACCAAGCAGGTCTGCCTTGTTGCACCGTGCAAATTTACTTTAAAACTTAAAGCTTTTTTAGCTTAATTTACCTTCAGCTCTATAAAGAAACCTGTAGGGGGGCTCTATAGAGAAACCTGTAGGGGAGGTTTAGAGAAGAAAACAGAGAAGAAATGGCCAAAACTGCATATTGCTCCCCTTTAAGGCTCTGTAAATCAGCTGGATCCCTTTTGATGTGAATTCAGTTAAGGATCTTAAATCAGGACACAGAGAGAGAGAGAGAGAGAGAGAGTTTGGAGGAAGGAACGTGAAAGATGCTCCACCTTTTTGAAGATATGTTTCAACCATCCTCTCGGGGCTTCAGATCTGTGTGTCAGCTGCTGACAGGTTGACAGATTTCTGTCCTCAGATCCCACTTGGACCTGTGTGAAGGTGTGTTTCCTGCTGTCGACAGACCTCCAGGCTGTAAAACGTCTGACGGGGGCAGCTTTTTAGCTTCGCTGCATTTCAGATTCAGCTGTCTATCTGTATGTCTGTCTGTCGGTCTGTCTCTCTGTCTGTCTGAAAGCTGAGGGACGGCCAGGGGGGGTAAAATTGGCCTCTTCAGTGCGTTGAAAACTTCCCATTTCCTGCTGTCAGGCTGTTATTTAAGATGATAGGAAACAACCACCTGAACACAACTGAGGCATTCAGGGACGTCTTGATTCAGCTGCAGGCTGCAGAGTCACGCGTTATCCGAGTCCCTGCAAAGGGTTGACGGTAACGGACAGTTTAAAGGCTGTTCTCATCAAGCACTCGTACAAACGGTACAACTCTGAAAAGTAAAGCTCTGTAATGTGTGTGGATTCCATGTATTTCCGACTGTCAGCAGCACGTTGACTGCTGCTGTATCCTGTTCAAATCCACCTCTTTTACTTGATTTTTGTCTATTTCCCTTCCCCCAAAAGGGAAAAGCTTATAACAGAAGAACTGCCAGGCCAAAATGCATGTATTAGGCTCTATCTGAAACTTAAATTCTTCTCTTTTCTGAAAATGTGCTTGATGAGCATGTGATTAAAACACAACATACACTACAGCAGTTCAAACATGGTTCAAAATACAAGACTTTCACCCAGGAAACAGGTGTTCATGTTCTGGAAGACGTTAAGGAGAAAACACAAGACTTTCACCCAGGAAACAGGTGTTCATGTCCTGAAGGAGTTAAGGAGAAAACACAAGACTTTCACCCAGGAAACAGGTGTTCATGTCCTGGAAGACGTTAAGGAGAAAACACAAGACTTTCACCCAGGAAACAGGTGTTCATGTCCTGGAAGAAGTTAAGGAGAAAACACAAGACTTTCACCCAGGAAACAGGTGTTCATGTCCTGAAGAAGTTAAGGAGAAAATACAAGACTTTCACCCAGGAAACAGGTGTTCATGTCCTGGAAGAAGTTAAGGAGAAAACACAAGACTTTCACCCAGGAAACAGGTGTTCATGTCCTGAAGAAGTTAAGGAGAAAACACGAGACTTTCACCCAGGAAACAGGTGTTTATGTCTGGAAGAAGTTAAGGAGAAAACACAAAACTTTCAACCAGGAAACAGGTGTTCTTGTCCTGAAGAAGTTAAGGAGAAAACACAAGACTTTCACCCAGGAAACAGGTGTTCATGTCCTGAAGAAGATAAGGAGAAAACACAAGACTTTCACCCAGGAAACAGGTGTCCATGTCTGGAAGATGTTAAGGAGAAAACACAAGACTTTCACCCAGGAAACAGGTGTTTATGTCTGGAAGAAGTTAAGGAGAAAACACAAGACTTTCAACCAGGAAACAGGTGTTTATGTCTGGAAGAAGTTAAGGAGAAAACACAAGACTTTCACCCAGGAAACAGGTGTTCATGTCCTGAAGAAGTTAAGGAGAAAACAAAAGACTTTTACCCAGGAAACAGGTGTTCATGTCTGGAAGAAGTTAAGGAGAAAACACAAGACTTTCACCCAGGAAACAGGTGTTCATGTCCTGAAGAAGTTAAGGAGAAAACACAAGACTTTCACCCAGGAAACAGGTGTTCATGTCCTGAAGAAGATAAGGAGAAAACACAAGACTTTCACCCAGGAAACAGGTGTCCATGTCTGGAAGATGTTAAAGAGAAAACACAAGACTTTCACCCAGGAAACAGGTGTTTATATCTGGAAGAAGTTAAGGAGAAAACACAAGACTTTCACCCAGGAAACAGGTGTTCATGTCCTGAAGAAGTTAAGGAGAAAACATAAGACTTTTACCCAGGAAACAGGTGTTCATGTCTGGAAGAAGTTAAGGAGAAAACACAAGACTTTCACCCAGGAAACAGGTGTTCATGTCCTGAAGAAGTTAAGGAGAAAACACAAGACTCCAGACCATGATCTTTTTTCTTAATCTTAACTAATCATTTTGGTGTCTAAACGTAACTGTTGTCGTCACGTGACGCTCACTTTTTGTCGGCTAACGTGAACTGCAATGTCCGCTGAAAACGGCCGACAGCCGGCGTCATGTGACCATGTGATGTCATCAGTTACAGAGAGAGAGATGAGAGAGAGAGAGAGAGAGAGAGAGAGAGAGAGAGAGGGTGACTGTGGTGTAAGTGTGTTTGTGCAGAAAACCCCAAACTCTCCCTCGTGTGTGTGTGTGTGTGTGTGTGTGTGTGTGTGTCGCTCACACGCAGGTTAAAAATAACTCCCGGCTCAAAGCTGCGTCCTCATTGGCTGTCTTTGAACTTCTTGGAGAGATGGAATTGGCTAGGAGGAGGAGGTGAGACACGTCTCTATGGAAACCAGCATCCGAGGAGCCGAACACAGTGTGTGTGTGTGTGTGTGTGTGTGTGTGTGAGTGTGTGTGAAGGTGTGTGTGTGTCTGTCTGTGTGTGTTTGTGTGTGTCTGTCTGTGTGTGTGAGTGTCTGTGTGTGTGTGTGTGTGTCTGTCCATGTGTGTGTGTGTGAGTGTGTGTCTGTTTGCCTGTGTTTGTATATATCTACCTGTGTGTGTGTGTGTGTGCATGTGTGAGTGTGTCTGTGTGTGTGTGTTTGTGTATATCTGCCTGTGTGTGAGTGTGTCTGTGTGTGTGTGTCTGTGTTTGTGTATATCTGCCTGTGTGTGTGTGTGTGTGTATGTGTGTGTGTATATCTTTAATTTAAAGGGTCAGACATGTTCTGCAGCTTCATATCAACGTTACCTTAATAATCCGACCTTCAGTCTTTAGTTCGTTTATGAAAGAGTTTGTTTCTCTCCCATCCCAGAATGCTGTGTGGACTAGCCAGACTTTCCTCCGCAGCTCTGTGGAGGAGGGTCTGACGATCCTTAACTAGCATTTAGTTTGTACTCAGATCTCGACAACCTTGCAGCAACCCAGTTTATCTATCTATCTATCTATCTATCTATCTATCTATCTATCTATCTATCTATCTATCTATCTATCTATCTATCTATCTATCAATCCATCTATCTACATATATCCATCCATCTGTCTATCCATCTATCTATCTATTCATCTATCTGTCTATCTATTTATCTATCTGTCTGTCTGTCTGTCCGTCTGTCCGTCTATCTATCTATCTATCTATCTATATCTATCTATCTATCTATCTATCTATCTATCTATCTATCCATCTATCCATCCATCCATCTTCATATCTATCTATCTATCTATCCATCTATCCATCCATCTTTCTATCTCTCTGTCTGCCTGTCTGTCTATCTGTGTGTCTGTCTGTCTGTCTATCTATCTATCCATCCATCTATCCATCCATCTATCTCTCTGTCTGTCTGTCTGTCTGTCTGTCTGTCTGTCTGTCTACCTATCTATCTATCTATCTATCTATCTATCTATCTATCTATCCATTTATCTCTCTGTCTGTCTGTCTATTTGTCTATCTATCTATCTATCTATCTATCTATCTATCTATCTATCTATCTATCTATCTATCAATCCATCTATCTACATATATCCATCCATCTGTCTATCCATCTATCTATCTATTCATCTATCTGTCTATCTATTTATCTATCTGTCTGTCTGTCTGTCCATCTGTCCGTCTATCTATCTATCTATATCTATCTATCTATCTATCTATCTATCTATCTATCCATCTATCCATCCATCCATCTTCATATCTATCTATCTATCTATCTATCTATCTATCCATCCATCTTTCTATCTCTCTGTCTGCCTGTCTGTCTATCTGTGTGTCTGTCTGTCTGTCTATCTATCTATCCATCCATCTATCCATCCATCTATCTCTCTGTCTGTCTGTCTGTGTGTCTGTCTGTCTGTCTGTCTGTATGTCTGTCTGTCTGTCTGTCTACCTATCTATCTATCTATCTATCCATTTATCTCTCTGTCTGTCTGTCTATTTGTCTGTCTGTCTATCTATCTATATATCTATCTATCTATCTATCTATCTATCTATCTATCTATCTATCTATCTATCTATCTATCTATCCATCTATTTATCTCTCTGTCTGTCTATCTATCTATCTATCTATCTATCTATCTATCTATCTATCTATCTATCTATCTATCCATCCACAAGTCTATTGATGTACATCTATATATATCTCTCCATCCATAAAATGTCAGAACATTGTAAAAAAAAAAAAAAAAACTGTTCTCTGCCTCTCTGAACACGTTGGTATTTAAATAACAGCTGACTGGGGGTTACGTGAGGTCATAGCGCCTGGCGTTGATCACGGCGTGAGACAAAGAGACGAGAGGAACAATCCTTTCTTCTCTCCTCCGATTCTGTCGCTCCTTCTCTCTGATGAACATGTTCCTTTTACTCTGACGGCAGATAAATCAAGACGCTGTCAAAGACACCTTTCGCTCGGAAATAACAGAGAGAGACACGGGATGGAAACGTCTCACGTGGATCTAAAAATACTCTTTGTTCCTCTTCTACTGAAACAGAAATAGCAGACAGTTTCTACCTGTTATGGGACTTATAGAGACAGAAATATCAGACGGTATCTACCTATGTTATGGGACTTATAGAAACAGAAATATCAGACAGTTTCTACCTATATTATGGGACTTATAGTTATAGAAACAGAAATATCAGACAGTATCTACCTATGTTATGGGACTTATAGAAACAGAAATATCAGACAGTTTCTACCTATGTTATGGGACTTATAGAAACAGAAATATCAGACAGTTTCTACCTATGTTATGGGACTTATAGAAACAGAAATATCAGACAGTTTCTACCTATGTTATGGGACTTATAGATACAGAAATATCAGACAGTATCTACCTATGTTATGGGACTTATAGAAACAGAAATATCAGACAGTATCTACCTATGTTATGGGACTTATAGAGACAGAAATATCAGACAGTTTCTATCTATGTTATGGGACTTATAGATACAGAAATATCAGACAGTATCTACCTATGTTATGGGACTTATAGAAACAGAAATATCAGACAGTATCTACCTATGTTATGGGACTTATAGAAACAGAAATATCAGACAGTTTCTATCTATGTTATGGGACTTATAGAAACAGAAATATCAGACAGTATCTACCTATGTTATGGGACTTATAGAAACAGAAATATCAGACAGTTTCTACCTATGTTATGGGACTTATAGAAACAGAAATATTAGACAGTATCTACCTATGTTATGGGACTTATAGAAACAGAAATATCAGACAGTTTCTACCTATGTTATGGGACTTATAGAAACAGAAATATCAGACAGTTTCTACTTGTGGAATTTACTATGTAAAGATCGACAACAGAAATGATTAAAAATGCAACAATAAGTTTGAAAAAAGTGACAAAAAAACAACTATATGCACACACACACACACAGACACATACACACACAGGCACATGCACAAGCACATAGACGCACACACTCACACAAACATACACACATACACACACAGACACACATGCACAAACGCACACATGCACACACACACACAGACAGACACACATGCACAAACACAGACACACAAACACACGCACACAGAGACACACACACACAGACACACATGTACAAACACACAGACGTGCACACACACACACACACACACACATGCACAAACACACAGACGCGCACACACACACACACACACACAGACACACATGCACAGACACACACAGACACACACACAGATGCACACACACATACCCACAGACACTCACACACATGCACAGTCACAGACACACTCACAAAAATGCACGTACAGATGCACAAACACACAGACACACACAGGCATAGACACAAACACAAGTGCACACACAAATACATACACACACACACTTCTTCTGCAGTGCTGTGGAGATATATCTGGCATTGCCAATGCCAAACTATTATGAACATGCTCATGTGTGAAGAGGGAATGTTGCCTGTATGTTTCCGTGTTTGTTACATACAGTCACACACACACACACACACACACACACACACACACACACACACACACACACACACACTTCTTCTGCAGTGCTGTGTTTGGAGACTAGTTCCCTCTGAGCGTGTGTGTGTGTATGTGTGTATGAGTGTGTGTGTGAATCTGTGTGTTTGGAGACTAGTTCCCTCTGATGCTGCTGCTGCAACAACAACTCTGTGTTTTATCTCAATGTTTCCATGTTTGTTAATACTGACGTCTCACTTATCGTGTTCTTGTGAAAGCTCTGGCAGCACAAACTCTCTTCCTGCCAATAAAGCTTTTAGGATTTTCAGTGATTACATGAAGCATGAAAAGAGAGGAGAGAGGGAGGGAGGGAGGGAGAGAGAGAGAGGAATAGATAGATAGAGAGAGAGAGAGAGAGGAATGGAGAGAGAGTGAGACGGAGAGAATTTCAAATTAATTACAGAACATTGTAGAAAGAGTAAAGGATCCAACCAGTTGTGTGTTTAATGGTCTCATCATCTCAGCTGTGTGTGTGTGTGTGTGTGTGTATGTGTGTGTGCTTGTGTGTGTGTCTCAGCTGGACTTGTAGGCCGTTATATTGTTGGCTAGTTTACTTTAGAACCAAAAATCAGATTTTATGTTGTTCTGTGTGCCGCCTCTGTGCTGCTCTGCAATCTCCCATGATCCTCCAGTGTTTGACTTCGTTAGGGCGGAGGGCGCCTCTAATTGGACGCCGCTCATCGTATAACTGCTCTTATCACCGCTGGGAAAGGTTAACTCATGCAGTACAACACTAACAAGCGCCGGCCGCTTTGGCTTCATTAAGAGGAGGATTGTGTTCAAATGGCTCAGAGGAGAGAGCCATGGCGTTCACACAGCGTTCACACAGCTTTCACACTACGTTGACACAGCATTCACACTACGTTCACACAGCTTTCACACAGCTTTCAAACTACGTTCACACAGCTTTCACACAGCATTCACACTACGTTCACACAGCGTTCACACAGCTTTCACACTACGTTCACACAGCGTTCACACAGCTTTCACACTACGTTGACACAGCTTTCACACAGCTTTCAAACTACGTTCACACAGCGTTCACACAACGTTCACACAGCTTTCACACAGCTTTCACACAGCGTTCACACCGTGTTCACGCTACATTCACACAGCGTTCACACAGCTTTCACACAGTGTTCACACAGCTTTCACATTACGTTCACACAGTGTTCACACAGTGTTCACAAAGCGTTCACACTGTGTTCACGCTACGTTCTCACAGCGTTCACGCTACGTTCTCACAGCGTTCACACTACGTTCACACAGCGTTCACACAGCTTTCACACAGCGTTCACACAGCTTTCACACAGTGTTCACACAGCTTTCACACTGCGTTCACACTTCTTTCACACTGCGTTCACGCTACGTTCTCACAGCGTTCACACAGCGTTCACACAGCGTTCACACAGCGTTCACACCGCGTTCACACAGTGTTCACACAGTGTTCACACAGCGTTCACACAGTGTTCACACAGTGTTCACACAGCGTTCACACTGCGTTCACGCTACGTTCTCACAGCGTTCACGCTACGTTCTCACAGCGTTCACACAGCTTTCACACAGCGTTCACACCGCGTTCACGCTACGTTCACACAGCTTTCACACTGCGTTCACGCTACGTTCACACAGCGTTCACACTACGTTCACACAGCGTTCACACAGCCTTCACACAACGTTCACACTGCTTCCTTCATAAAGCTGTGTCAACGTAGTGTGAAAGCTGTGTGAACGTAGTGTGAAAGCTGTGTGAAAGCGGTGTGAATGTAGTGTGAAAGCTGTCTGAAAGCTGTGTGAACGTAGTGTGAAAGCTGTGTGAAAACTGTGTGAATGTAGTGTGAACGCTGTGTGAAAGCTGTGTGAACGTAGTGTGAATGCTGTGTCAACGTAGTGTGAAAGCTGTGTGAACGCTGTGTGAACGCCATGGCTCTCTCCTCTGAGCCATTTGAACACAATCCTCCTCTTAATGAAGCCAAAGCGGTCGGCGCTTGTTAGTGTTGTACTGCATGAGTTAACCTTTCCCAGCGGTGATAAGAGCAGTTATACGATGAGCGGCGTCCAATTAGAGGCGCCCTCCGCCCTAACGAGGTCAAACACTGGAGGATCATGGGAGATTGCAGAGCAGCACAGAGGTGGCACACAGAACACATGTAAGGGATAATGTAGAGCGAGGCGGTTGTTATAGCGAATACAACCCCGACAGGGTGATCAGGAATCAGCCTGAAGGGGTTGTATTCACTATAACAACCACCTCGCTCTACATTATCCCGCTTACTACATGGCTACTTACCAAATAAATCAATAATTTGACTAATAACTTGACAAAATATTTATTTAAATGAGAGTTTATTGATTTACATACGATTGTATTACTTCCACTAGAGAAAATAGTCTGTTCCGTCTCTACGGTTTGAATCCTGCGTCCATAGCAACGTAAACTCTAGCTTTTTAAGCTGTGGTAGTAGCCGTATATTTTATGGGGTGCTGCCGTGGTGGACAAATAACCCAGCTGCTGTTTTAATTTTAATTTTAATGTTTCTTTATTTGATCAGGGACAATCCACAAAAAGCATTAGTCTATAAAAGAAGAGATGTCATGTGCCAGGTTATAGCAGAAAATGTTAATTTCCACCCGCAGTCCCTGGACAGGTTGATGTTATACTTACAAAAATTCATAAAATATATACACAATAATACATGAAAGCATTACTTCACTCACATCATAAAAACACTCTCCACTCCAGGAATCTATCACTCACTCACAGTTTACATCATTCATATCACAGTCATTCAGTGCGTACAAATTTGCTTTGATAATAACCACTGTTTGGTCAGGCGTGTAAAAGTACTATAATTTGTGCATGAAATCATTTCGTTCGGAAGAGTGTTCCAAAGGCTCGCTGCTTTATAAGAAAACGATTGTTGACCATATGTGGTTCTACGTCTTGGAACGCTGCACTCTCCTCTGACTATTGACCGTGTGGCTCTAGAGATTCTCTCCGAATTCAATGTGACAAATTTTCTCAAAGGGGGAGCAGCGATATTATGAATAATTTTAAATAGAGCAGAAATGTGATTATATTTAATAAGGTTTTCAAAACTCAAAATATTATATTTATTTTGAACTTTACAGTGATGATACTGGCGAGACTTTTTAATCATGAATTTTTATGGCCCTTTTATATAATGATTCAAGTAATTTTAACGATGTTTTACACGCCTGAGACCAACTAGACATGCAATACAGAAGATGTGGAACAATCATAGTATTGAGGTATATATGTGAGGCTTCAGTAGTTCATGAATTTCTAATATGTTTATAATTCATCAAATTAAATTTCAATTTATTACCAATTTGTTTTATGTGACTTTTAAAACCAAGGTTCGAATCAAGCACTGCATCAATTACTGCAATCACTGCAGCAATTGACACAACATAAGCTGAAGCGTTGTAGTGAGCTAGCGGGCTATCGGCTGCTCTACTTCACATTAAACTGAACATTTCTGTTGACGGTGAAGTGAGACACGGTGAATGGCTTCTTTGGGAATATTTATTTGGACGTTTATGTCCTCAGTCGTCTCATTTCCTTTTTGCACAGCCGCTGCATGTTGACACACCTGTAAGTTAATGTTAAACAAGTTGCAATGTAAGCTAAATTAGCGTTGTTGTCCCTACGGCTGTTTCTGCGTAGCGATCATAGATCTGCTGTCATTGCTTGAATTGGAGGATTGATTGATAGCTGTCATCCAGAGTGAATAGAACTGTGTCCATGGCAGCGCTCTGCTATGCATGGCAACGGTGTGTTATCCTTAGCAGCGGTCTGTTATCAAGAAAATAACAGACCGCATTCTACATTAGAATTCAAGCAAGCCATGTAATAAGTAGTTTATAAAATCTGATGTTTGGTTCTAAAGTAAACTGTTGGCTAAACTAGCCAACAATATAACGGCCTACAAGTCCAGCTGAGACACACACACAAGCACGCACACACACTCAAGCACACACACACACACACACACAGCTGAGATGATGAGACCATTAAACACACAACTGGTTGGATCCTTTACTCTTTCTACAATGTTCTGTAATTAATTTGAAATTCTCTCACTCTCTCTCCATTCCTCTCTCTCTCGCTCTCTCTCTTTCACACTGCATTCACGCTGCATTCACACAACGTTCACACTGTGTTCACACTGCATTCACACTGCATTCACGCTGCATTCACACTGCATTCACACTGCATTCACACAGCGTACACACTGTGTTCACACTGCATTCACACTGCATTCACACTACATTCACACTACGTTCACACTGTGTTCACACAGCGTACACACAGGGTACACACAGCATTCACACTATGTTCACACTGCGTTCACACTGCATTCACGCTGCATTCACACTACATTCACACTGTGTTCACACAGCTTACACACAGCTTTCACACTGCATTCACACTACGTTCACACTGCGTTCACACAGTTACACACAGCTTTCACACTGCCTTCACACTGCGTTCACACAGCGTTCGGACAAAGACGCAAGAACTTTGGAAGGAGCTACAAAGGGTAGTAAAAAGTGCCATCTTATTGCTTTCACACTGCGTTCACACAGCGTACACACTACATTCACACTGTGTTCACACAGCGTACACACAGCGTACACACAGCGAACACACTACATTCACACTGTGTTCACACAGCGTACACACAGCGTACACACAGCGTACACACAGCGAACACACAGCGAACACACTACATTCACACTGTGTTCACACAGCGTACACACAGCGTACACACAGCGTACACACAGCGAACACACTACATTCACACTGTGTTCACACAGCGTACGCACAGCGTACACACAGCGTACACACAGCGTACACACTACATTCACACTGTGTTCACACAGCGTACACACAGCGAACACACTACATTCACACTGTGTTTACACAGCGTACACACAGCGTACACACAGCGTACACACAGCGATCACACTACATTCACACTGTGTTCACACAGCGTACGCACAGCGAACACACTACATTCACACTGTGTTCACACAGCGTTCGGACAACGGTACAAGAACTTCGAAAGGAACTACAAAGGGTAGTAAAAAGTGCCATCTTACTGTCATATTAAAACTGTCTTTTGTCTTTTCTTGTGTTGTTGCAGGACCTCTGAGGGGGTCCACCCCCGCCTCCGACTTCCTCTTTACTTCCTGAAACACAGTGAGCACTTCCTGTCCCTCCACGACTGCGACCTGTCTGGCCGGAGGCTTCAGCTGTCTCTCTGCACAGATTTAAAGACTGTGAGTAACTTAACCTAAACGTGTGTCTGTCTGTTAATGTGTGTGTGTGTCTGTGTGTGTGTGTGTTTGTGTGTGTGTGTGTGTGTGTGTGTGTGTGTGTGTGTGTGTGTGTGTGTGTGTGTGTGTGTGTGTGTGTGTGTGTGTGCGTATGTATGTGTTTGTGTCTTTGTATGTGTCTGTCTGTCTGTGTGCGTGTGTATGTGTTTGTGTGTGTGTGTGTGTGTTTTTGAACAAATTACAA
>CM046800.1:834690-859690 GCA_025617405.1 Perca schrenkii | reverse complement strand
GTGATGCGTCTAATCTTATGATGATATTATTTGTGTGTGTGTGTGTGTGTGTGTGTGTGCTTTCAACATCAACACAGACACACGGCAACGCTAAGCTAACGCTAATCCACGTAATTGATTGCGGGCTTTGCTGTGTGAGCTGGCAGGTTAATACGGAGCTAAGTGCTAATCCCTCATAATGTATAGCTGCAGGCACACACACACACACACATACACACACATACACACACACATGCACGCACACACATACACACACATGCACGCACACACATACACACATGCACACACACACACACACACACGCACACAAACAAACACACACACACATACACATACAAGTACACGCACGCACACACACACGCACACACACAGACAGACAGACACACACACACACACATGCATGCACACACACCTACACACATGCATGCACACGCATGCACACACATGCACGCACACATGCATGCACACACACACCCACACACGCACACATACAACCACACTTTCATGCACAGACACACCCACACACATACACACACACATGCATGCACACACACATACACACGCACGCACACACAGAGAGAGACACGCACACGCATGCACACATACACACAGACACACGCACACAAAAGTTTTTCAACAGCTAAAGACACACTGTGGAAATGTAGTTTTTCAGCAGCTAAAGACACACTGTGAAAATGTAGTTTTTCAGCAGCTGCTGGACTGCAGCTCTCTCTGGATCATTTTATGTCATTTTTTTGGGCAAATTCTGAATTAGAAATTAAAAGAAATTATAAAAATAAACAATAGGGAAATACTTGGTTCACACCGGCTGGAGTTTTTTTTATTTTTGACAGAAATTGTCCAAAGAGTGTAATTCACTGTGGTATTTTAGTTGTGTACATTTTGAATTACATCACGTGTGTTTTCAGAGATTGTAAAAGGCCGTGTTGTGGCTTTTTACGACATTTTGGGTGTTATTTCCATACATTTTTTTACTGCTGCTGTAAACGCAATGAGCTGCCAGGAGTTTGTCCTGTTATTTCACTGATCTGTGTGTGTGTGTGTGTGTGTGTCTGGTGTGTGTGTGTGTGTTTGTTTGTGTGTGTGTGTCTAGTGTGTGTGTGTGTTTGTGTGTGTGTGTCTGTCTGTGTGTGTGTGTCTGTGTGTCTGGTGTATGTGTGTGTGTGTGTGTCTGTGTGTGTGTGTGTGTGTGTGTGTGTGTGTGTGTCTGTGTGTCTGGTGTGTGTTTGTGTGTGTTTGGAGTGTGTGTGTGTCTATGTGTGTGTGTGTGTGTGTGTCTATGTGTGTCTGGTGTGTGTTTGTGTGTGTGTGTCTGGTGTGTGTGTGTGTGTGCGTGTATGTGTGTGTGTCTGGTTTGTGTAATTGTGTGTCTTGTGTGTGTGTGTGTGTATGTGTGTGTCTGATGTGTATGTCTGGTGTGTGTATGTGTGTGTGAGTGTGTGTGTGTGTGTGTGTGTCTGGTGTGTGTGTGTGTATGTGTGTGTGTGTTTGGTATGTGTGTGGTGTGTGTGTATGTGTGTGTCTGGTGTGTTTTATGTGTGTGTGAGTGTGTGTGTTCGTCTGGTGTGTGTGTGTCTGGTGTGTATGTGTGTGTGTGTGTGTGTGTCTGGTGTGTGTGTGTGTGTCTGGTGTGTGCGTGGTGATATAACTAATCTCTCTCTCTCTCCTCACAGTCACCGCCCACTATGACCTGCTGACATCACCAGACTCCCCTCCCCCCTCCTCCTCCCCGCCCCCCTCCCCCTCCTCTTTCCTACAAAATGGCGTCGACCAATCGGCTGTCGCCGTGGCGGACGTCTCCGGCACCGCTGCTGCTTCTTGCCATCGCTTCCTGTTTCCTGTCCGAGTCGGCCGCGACCACGCCCTTCCCCAAAGACCTGCAGCCAATCAGCGTGGTCCACTCGGAGCGTGAGTAGCCTCCCTCCGATCTGATTGGTTCATGACGATTGAAAGGGTCGTTACAGTATTTGGTTATAAGTTTACACACTCACGCTAAAGTTGACTAAAAAGAGGAATAAAAAAAACAACTTTTGGAAATTGATCTTAATGCCTTAATTCAAATAATTCACGAAAATGAAATAACTGGCCTTTCAAAATAAAAGTCTGCCTGCCTCTATGGGAATTTAACATAGGGGTGTGTATATTTATGCCCCCTGTATTTTAAGGAAGAACATTTATTTATTTATTTACGATACATTATTCATTCACAAAGAAAATTGGTGTCTTTAAAGGTTGGATTTTTCCAAATTTTTTTAATTCAGGCATTGAGGTACATTGTTTTTTTTCATGCCTCTTTTTAGTCAACGTTAGCATGGGTGTGTTCACTTATGCAACACACTGTACTTTGGTGGATTAGTCATTTTTTAAGGTTTTTCATGCTATTCTCTCTCTCTGTCTCCCTCTCTCCCTCTCTCTCTCTCTCTGTCTCCCTCTCTCTCTCTCTCTTTCTGTCTCTCTCTCTCTGTCTCTCTCTGTCTCCCTCTCTATCTCTCTTTCTGTCTCTCTGTCTCTCTCTCTCTCTGCAGAGTCCTACCAGTTTCCGGGGTTTCAGGGTCTTCTTCAGGACAACGATACGATGCGTCTGGGTCTGGACTTCCAGAGGCTGCTACGCATCAACCACATGTTGTACATCGCTGCCAGGTCAGTCCACGCACACAGAGACACACACACACACACACACACACACACACACAGACACACAAACACACACACAGAGACACACACACACACAGACACACAAACACACACACAGAGACACACAGAGAGACACGCACACACACAGAGACACACACCCACACAGAGACATAGAGACACACAGAGACACACAGAGACACACACAGACTCACAGAGACACACAGAGACAAACAAGAGACACACACACACATATACATAAACGCAGAGACACACACAAACACACACACATTTACGCAGAGACACACAAAGAAAACACACACACTCATATACAGAGACACACACAAACACACACACATACACGCAGAGACACGCAGAGACACACAGAGACATAAACACACACACTCATACACACAGAGACACACACAAACACACACACACAGACATAAACACAAATACACACACACAGACACACATAGTGTGACACTGTAAAGATTTGACTAAATCTGAATCTGAAAGTTGTAACGACGTGTGTAAAGACGTGACAGGATACAAACAAGCTGATGAAGATGTGTGTGTGTGTGTGAGACACTGTGTGTGTGACTGTGTGTGTGTGTTTGTTTGTGTGTGTGTGTGTGTGTGTGTGTGTTTGTGTGTGTGTGACACTGTGTGTGTGACTGTGTGTGTGTGTGTGTTTGTGTGTGTGTGTGTGTTTGTGTGTGTGTGTGTGTGTGTTTGTGTGTGTGTGACACTGTGTGTGTGACTGTGTGTGTGTGTGTTTGTTTGTGTGTGTGTGTGTGTGTGTGTGTGTTTGTGTGTGTGTGACACTGTGTGTGTGACTGTGTGTGTGTGTGTTTGTGTGTGTGTGTGTGTGTGTGTGTGTGTGTGACACACTGTGTGTGACTGTGTGTGTGTGTTTGTGTGTGTGTGTGTGTGTGTGTGTGTTTGTGTGTGTGTGTGACACTGTGTGTGTGACTGTGTGTGTGTGTGTGTGTGTGTGTGTGTGTGTGTGTGTGTGTGTGTGTGTGTGTGTAGGGATCATGTGTTCGCCGTGAACCTGACGATGGCTTCAGCCCACTTCGTCCCTCAGCTGGTGAGTAAGATGACATCATCAACAGATGAGTTTGGGTTGGTTGGAAAACACACAGACAGACAGACAGACAGAGAGAGACAGACAGACAGAGAGACAGACCGACAGACAGACAGACAGACAGACAGACAGACAGACAGACAGACAGAGAGACAGACAGACAGACAGACAGACAGACAGACAGACAGACAGACAGAGAGAGAGAGAGAGAGAGAGAGAGAGAGAGAGACAGACAGAAAGAGAGAGAGAGACAGACAGAGAGAGACAGACAGACAGAAAGAGAGACAGACAGGCAGAGACAGACAGACAGAGATAGATAGACAGACAGACAGACAGAGAGACAGACTGAGACAAACAGGGACAGACAGACAGAAAGAGAGACAGACAGGCAGAGACAGACAGACAGAGATAGATAGAGTTTTATATTATGACTTTTTTCAATAAAATTTGTCGTAATATTTATAGGAAAAACAAGTAAAATAAATTAAAGAAAAAAAGTCGTAAAATTTCAAGAAACATTTTGTCAAATTTCAAGAAACAGTTTGTCAAATTTTATGTAAAAAAGTCTTACAATTTCAAGTAAAAAAGTCTTAATATTTCAAGAAAAAAAGTAATAAAATTTCATCTAAAAAAGTCGTAAAATTTTAAAACAAAGTCGTAAAATTTAAAGAAAAAGTCATAAAATTTAAAGAAAAAAGTCGTAAAATTTAAAGAAAAAAGTGTAAAACTTCAACAACAAAGTCATAAAACTTAAACGAAAAAGTTGTACGATTTCAACAAAAACGTTTTAAAATTTCAACAAAAAAAGTCATAAAATATTTTGCTTTTGTGATGCCATCTTTTTTTGTCTTTTTTTCCCTTTCACTTTGACTTCGAGCGGGCCGGTCCTCCCTCTTTCACTATCACACCGTGGTTTACTTCTGGGTTTGATGTTTCTTCTTCTTCTCTTTCTACTTCTTCTTTTTATACTTCTTTTTTCTTCTTCTTCTTCTTCTTTTGTTTCAGAAGCTGACGTGGCGCTCCAAAGACGTCAGCAAGTGTACAGTGAGAGGGAAGAACAGCGTGAGTTCATTTCCCCTTTTCTTGCAAGAAGGTGTTCTGTTTGGTGGTGACGTTTTAGCTAGGGTGATTCTAGGCCTCACTGACACAGAGTTACAGAGGCTAGAATGGAGGTTCTTTATTTCCGTCCAAGTCATACATCCGTAAAATGATTAGAATACACTACTGTAAACACATCTAGGTGAGATACAGACAACATAAGGTCATAGCAACATGTCTCAGCTTACTACAGAAAAAATCCAGAATCCAAAAGACTCAAAAAATTGGCTTTTATATGAATTATTTTCTACAGATATGTCTGTCTGTTTTTCTTATTTCAATTTGACAAGTGCAAAGATAAAAAAGCCAATAAAGCATTTTAATCTAACTGGTCCGAGCAAATGTCGATCGAATGCACGTGGGTCTGACATGGTGTCAGAGGCATCCTCGGCTTCCAATGGGGATATCACAGGCAAACCTGAACGCATTGGCTCTTACCAGGTATCTATGGAAAGCTTAGACCTCAAAGAATACAGTGGCGCCCACATCGAGCATGTAGGAGCCTTGGCAGAGAAGCGAGCCGCGATACAAATGCGGAAATGAAAAACTGTTTCGCGTTTTTCCGTTGTGATTCGGCCAGAAACTTCAACATTTTGAGGCCAACAGCTTGTTTTGGATATAACGGCTTGGATATTCCATTTCCTTGGACTCTTGGGGATTTATGAAAAATAAATGTTGGAAAGAAGGTATGCATGCACTCTCAACTCTAGACACCAGCTGCGCAGTTTGCGGCTGAATTTTTTATTTTCTTTAAATTTATAAGAGTTGTATAACTGCTATGAATCATCTTATGCTTTTTTCGTGGGCTTAATTGAATCACGAGAGGCTAAGCTTTCAATTGGTGTGTCGCATGGCAGTATATTTTTTAAGATTTAATGCTTTAAAGTTATAAAAACGTTAATGAGTGGAGGTTACAGTGACGTTACAGCGACAAAGCCACAAAGTGTGCCGTCCAAGTACCGTGATCCTTGACAGGTTTAAAGTTGTGGGGTCCAGCATTTTGTTTTTGGACCCACAAGTGTAGTTAAACAAGAACCATAACCATAACCTAATTCTATCCCTAATCCTACAACCAAGTCTTAACCCTCAAACAGCCCTTTAAACTTATGGGGTCCAGCATTTTGGGCCCCACAAGGCTGTGCAGACCCCACAAGTATACTGTATTCCCGGTTTTTCGACCCCACAAGGGTAGTCAAATAAGAACACACAAACACACACACACACACACACACACACTGCCGGCCGGTCACATTGCATTTACATTCAGCGGTCCTTATAGTCAAATTTAGCCGAGAAAAGGTGACCGTGAGCCAGTTACCTGACCAAGATGTATTTTTCCGTTCAGGTAGTGAGCATGTTAAATGACATGATGAATGAAATGACTCTGACTGGGTATTTTTGTTGATAACATTAAGTGACGGTGTTTGATGCTTGTCTGTGTTTGTGTTCCAGGACGAGTGCTACAACTATGTCAAAGTCCTGGTGCCGCGAAATGACGAGACGCTGTTCGCCTGCGGGACCAACGCCTTCAACCCCACCTGCCGAAACTACAAGGTAAACACGCTACGCTGCTAACCTGCCGAAACTACACGGTAAACACGCTACGCTGCTAACCTGCCGAAACTACACGGTAAACACGCTACACTTCTAACCTGCTGAAACTACACGGTAAACACGCTACGCTGCTAACCTGCCGAAACTACACGGTAAACATGCTATGCTGCTAACCTGCCGAAACTACACGGTAAACACGCTACGCTGCTAACCTGCCGAAACTACACGGTAAACACACAATGCTGCTAACCTGCCAAAACTACACGGTAAAGACGCTACGCTGCTAACCTTCCGAAACTACACGGTAAACACGCTACGCTGCTAATCTGCCGAAACTACACGGTAAACACGCTACGCTGCTAACCTGCCGAAACTACACGGTAAACACGCTATGCTGCTAACCTGCCGAAACTACACGGTAAACACGCTACGCTGCTAACCTGCCGAAACTACACGGTAAATACGTTACGCTGCTAACCTGCTGAAACTACACGGTAAACACGCTACGCTGCTAACCTTCCGAAACTACACGGTAAACACGCTATGCTGCTAACCTGCCGAAACTACACGGTAAACAAGCTACGCTGCTAACCTGCCGAAACTACACGGTAAACGCGGCACACTTCTAATCTGCCGAAACTACACGGTAAACAGGTGTCTGTGTGTGTGTCTCTCTTTGTTCGTGTGCGTGTGTGTGTCTGTGTGTGTGTGTCTGTCTTTTTTTGTGTGTGTGTGTGTGTGTGTTTGTCTGCGTGTGTGTGTCTGTCTGCATGTGTGCGTATATGTGTGCATGTGTTTCTGTCTTTGTGTGTTTGTCTGTGTGTGTCTGTGTGTTTGTCTGTCTGTGTGTGTGTTTCTCTATGTGTGTGTGTGTTTGTGTGTGTGTGTCTGTCTGTGTGTGCATGTGTGTCTGTCTTTTTTGTGTGTGTGTGTGTGTGTGTTTGTCTGCGTGTGTGTGTCTGTCTGCATGTGTGTGTATGTGTGTGCATGTGTTTCTGTCTTTGTGTGTTTGTCTGTGTGTGTCTGTGTGTGTGTGTCTGTCTTTGTGTGTATTTCTCTATGTGAGTGTGTGTGTGTGTGTTTCTGTCTGCGTGTGCGTGTGTGTCTGTCTTTTTTGTGTGTGTGTGTGTTTGTCTGCGTGTTTGTGTCTGTCTGCATGTGTGTATATGTGTGTGCATGTGTTTCTGTCTTTGTGTGTTTGTCTGTGTGTGTATTTCTCTATGTATGTATGTGTGTGTGTGTGTGTGTGTTTCTGTCTGCGTGTGCGTGTGCGTGTGCGTGTGCGTGTGCGTGTGTGTGTGTGTGTGTGTGTGTGTGTGTCCTTCAGCTCCTAATCGGAAGTGTCAGGCTGCCTCGTCACCACCAAATAAAAAACACCTTCTTCACAAAAGCCACAGTTTCAGGTGCCAATCCCGAGTCGTGTTCCCTTTTCCTCTCCTCGTGGGTTTGATTGACAGGCGCTGACCCCGTTTAGCAGAAGCTGCGTGCGCTTTGCAACCGCCGGTGTCGGGAAAAAACAGCAAGTTTACCTGCAGACGAGGAGCTTTTCCTGTCCTTTCTTTCTTTCAACAGTTTGGATCCAAATCGAGATGAAAAAAACGGGACGCTCTCGCTCTCGTTTTATCGAAATAAAGTCAGTTTCTGCCTCTTTTTAGGAGGCGGGACTGAAAAAAAATAAAATAAAAATGAGTCATCCATCCTCAAAATTTGTTGTGTTCTGGTTTCAGAAAGATCAAGACAGTTGGAGAACAGTTAGACTCAAAACAGGATGTGACAAAGGGAGAAAAATGCCAGAATGTTTTGTTCTTTTCGTTGAATTTTCTTATTCAGTCCCTCCAGAAAAACGTGATTATGCGATGGCATAATTCAATGCATAGTCAGCCAAAGTCTGCATATTTAAAAAAAAAAAAAACAGCAGCTGATTGGATGAACGTGTCACGTGGGTCTGGTGTCGATCTGATATTGTACTAAAATAGTTCACCGAAACGTGTTTCTGAAAACATTTTAAGAGAGAAATAGGCCTTCATCTCACAGTCCCCTCCAGAACAACGTGATTATGCGATCGCATAATTCAACTAATCAGCCAAAGTCCGCATATTTATATACAACGCACTTTTGCCTCATACATTTGCCGATTTCTGTGCAAAATATGCGGGGCTTGCATGATGTCATAATCCCCGCATTTTCGTTGAAAAAAAGTCCCATAATATCTCTTAGCAGACACAAGCTAAAGAGCAGCCGTTTTCCCCTGTTGCCATGGGAAGCTTATGAAGTGATGTAATTACGTGACGTGAACATCATCAAAAAGCAGGATGTTGGGGAGGGGGTGGAATCACTTTTTTTTCTTTTTTTCATCAAATTGCAATTTCATCGCATAAAATTGCATAAATGTCCCGCATATTCCATCGCATTTTTTAAAAAAACGTGCCGCATAATCAAGGATTTTTGCCCCGCATTAGTCTGTAAGGACCGATAATTGCGTTTTTTTCATATTTTTCTGAATTTTTTTCAAGTGCGCTCGGAAACATCGAGATCTATAAACCATCTGACTGAAAACCGTAGCAGTGAAAAATAATGTCTGCTTGTGCTACATTGGGGGTGGGGGGTGGGGGTGGTTAAAGATCACAACAGAACAGCACACAAGTGGGCCATTTCAGTCACACTCCCCCTGCCTTTTTTAAATGTCCCCTTTAACTATAAGCTCATTTGAAATCTCTGTAAAACTCTCTGCAAAAAAATGTTTCTCAAAACGTCAAACCATTCCTTTACTGTACGTGCACTTCTGCCTAAAACAAGAGAAAAGGGAGAATCAGACCCTGAACTAGGCACTATATGTATTATTATATTATATGTGTTCAACGCATTCTCATGAATGGGTTCGTATGATATCGTTCTAAAAAGTAATTAACAATAAAACATATGATATTATATGAAAACTTGGAGAACGCAGGCTGGTCATGTGACATTGGCTACAGAGCAGCAGTTGCTAGCTGTTTAAGCCGCTACAGAGCTTTGTGACAGCAAGGGTCTTGTGTTTTCTCCTTAACTTCTTCAGGACATGAACACCTGTTTCCTCGGTGAAAGTCTTGTGTTTTCTCCTTAACTTCTTCAGGACATGAACACCTGTTTCCTGGGTGAAAGACTTGAGTTTTCTCCTTAACTTTTTCCGGAACATGGACACCGCTCCCCGACTTTAAAACTCTCTGTTTTAGGAGCCAAACATCCCCTTCCCCGACCTCCTTCCTGCAGCCACAAACAGCAAATACTGTTTATTTATGAGCCTGAACTCTACGTTAGCATTCAGCTTACGTAGCCTCTGACACAGTTATCATCAACACTGCTGCTCGACTGACAGTGAAGTATCATCCAAGTGCTATCCGCACTGATAACGTCTCTGTAACATTGTCAGCTGCATAATTAACTGAGATACGATGGCGGGAATTAACACTCAGTGCTGTCATGATCTTTATATAAAGCTGCGGAGCCTCAGTCACTACAACTGCTGCAACTACAACATCACTCTATATTCTACCACGAATAAGTATGGTTGTAGAAACTGTCTGTGATCCTCTGTGTGCGAGAGCTTCTTCAGCTCGGCTGTCTGACTCCCCTCAAGCTTTTTCTGCCTCTCAGTCCTTTCTGCCGCAGCCGAGACCTTGTCCTGGCCTTTATGTGCATCCGTTAAGCAGAGAGAACAGATAAGCTGCTGATCAGTGCGACAGAAAATCTTCATCACCTCATCGTGACGAGAGCAGACGTTCTCCTGGAGCTTCTTGGATGGCACCACCAGCTTGTGTTTCTTTGAAAGTAGTAGATTCATAATGAGGCTGAAGGGCAGTAGCCGAGATAGCGTTGGTGCTTGGGTGCGGCTGCCCCAGGGCCCCGTGCCAATTAGGGGCCCCTCAAACGCCGCCGATCTTGCGTCACTTGACACATTGCAGATTATTGGCTGAAAGAAGCTATAATTACTGCATACGATCTCACGTTGGGATAATCCAGCTCTACTTATTAAACGTATATATAATAGAGCCATGTCAGTTATATAGCATGGCACTTATTGAGCTCTCTTGGCCTGTTCAGCACCATCGCTGTCCATCAGCTGTCGCTGTCCGTGGTGCTGAAACACGTCACTTGACTGGCAAACTGCTTTCCTTGTTTGTCAATACAAACTTGTCAAAACATGTGGCTTTTCTTTGTGTTTTATTTTACATATAGGCTTACTTGGCTCAACAAACACACATTACATTACATGTCATTTAGCTGACGCTTTTATCCAAAGTGACTTACAATTCTTACATATCAGAGGTCACACACCTCTTGAGCAACTAGGGGTTAAGTGTCTTGCTCAGGGATGTATTGCAGTGGGAATCGAACCCGGGTCTACCGCAGCAAAGGCATGTGACATATCCACTGCGCCATCACCACCCCACACACCCGCGCTCCGAACCGAGACAAGCGGACCGAACGGTTCGGATGTTTTTTTATGAACCGTAACCACCCCCTACTACCAACTAGCGTTGCTCTGGTTGGTTGTAGTGCTATGCTATCGCGTGCAGAGAGAATTTGAAAGACAACCGTTTGTCCCGCCCCTCGGATTGAGCCCTGACCAATGGGGAGCTCCCAGACCTCAACATCTGGATGTGGGGCTGGCTGGTCAGGCTAGTCTTCTTCAGCTCCTCCACTAAATCTGCCAAAATGGTGCTTTTTAGGGCTGTCCTCGACTAAAGAAATTCTTAGTCGACTAAACACTTATACGATTTTGTCGACTAATCGATTAGTTGATTTAATCGACAGAGCTGTGCTCTTTGAGAGATGGTTAAGACTAGAAAAGAACAATATAAATGTAGTTAATTAACCATCTGTAAAACTGAGTTTCTCCACAATTAATCCTGCAAAAGCACCACTTTAAATCTTGTGTTTACCATAAATGTGTTCAGAAGTTTCTTGGAAATAAGTAATTAAGCACGAATAAGCATTGAAAATGACTAATCGACTAAAGAAATCTTAGTCGACTAAGACCAAAACGATCAATTAGTCGACTAATTGACTAAGAGGTGGCAGCCCCAGTGCTTTTCACCAGGCCTCGGTGTGAAGCTCTGCCTGCACTGAGGTCAGCTGTACATTTCCTTCTCATCGTTTCCATCCCAAAAGCCTTTAATAGAGTTCATGCAGTAGCTGTGTCACAACTCTCTGAAAACTGTGTGTGTGTGTGTGTGTGTGTGTGTTTGCTTTGGGGTGTGTGTGTTTTTTTGTGTGTGAGTGTTTGTGTCTGTGTGTGCTTGTGTTTGTTTGTGTGTGTGTGTGTGTGTGTGTGTTTGTGTGTATGCTTGTGTCTGTGTATGCTTGTATTTTTTGTGTGGGTGTGTGTGTGTTTGTGTATGCTTGTGTTTATGTGTGTGTATGCTTGTATTTGTGTGTGTGTGTGTGTTTGTGTATGCTGGTGTTTATGTGTGTTTGTGTATGCTTGTGTTTGTGTGTGTGTGTGTGTTTGAGTATGCTTGTGTGTGTGTGTTTGTGTCTGTGTGTGCCTGTATTTGTTTGTTTGTGTGTGTGTTTGTGTTTATGCTTGTGTGTGTATGCCTATGTGTGTGTGTGTGTTTGTTTGTGTGTGTGTATTAATCGGGTGTGTTTGTGTGTGTGCGTGTTTGTGTGTGTTTTTGTGTATGTGTATGTGTTTGTGTATGTGTGTGGTTGCGTTTGTGTGTGCTTGTGTGTTTGTGTGTTTGTGTGTTTGTGTATGCTTGTGTGTGTGTGTTTGTGTCTGTGTGTGCTTTTGTTTGTGTGTGTGTGTTTGTGTGTGTGTGTTTGTGTGTATGCTTGTGTGTGTGTGTTTGTGTCTGTGTTTGCTTGTGTTTGTTTGTGTGTGTGTGTTTGTGTGTATGTGTGTGTTTGTGCATGTGTGTGTGTTTGTGCATGCGTTTGTGTGTGTGTGGTTGTGTTTGTGTTGTAATCACAGCCCAATGGGGCAGCATCAGACTCATATTCTGACTAGAATCTGAGGCCAACTTTGTGAACTTTGTCTTTAAGTTTATTGTTGGGAAACAGAGACATACTGACCATGAAACAGAGACATACTGACCATGTGTCCTGCCCCCCCCCTCACTCAGATGACGTCCTTGGAGCAGGTCGGAGAGGAAGTGGTGGGTCAGGCTCGCTGTCCCTTTGAGTCTGGACAATCCAACGTTGGACTGTTCGCTGGTGAGTCGGAGCTGACTTTAATTACTGCAAAGTCATCAAAAGCCTCCTTTTATTTAATGGTTTTTAGCCCTTTTCTTGTATGTCGCTACTGCCAGTGTTGGGGAGTAACTAGTTACATATGATTCCATTACAAAATAAAGGTAACTGTGATCCATTACAGTTACTGGGAATTGTGTAGTTAAATGACAATGTTCATGATTACATAGACCTTTTTCAAGGCAGACATGTTGACATGTCATAGTAGGAAAAGCACAGGTGTATTCAAACCCATTACTGATGGCTGCATTCCACTTAGGAGAGACCCTGGTATTAAACCATTACTGATGGCTGCATTCCACTTAGGAGAAGTCCTGGTATTAAACCATTACTGATGGCTGCATTCCACTTAGGAGAGGTCCTGGTATTAAACCATTACTGATGGCTGCATTCCACTTAGGAGAGGTCCTGGTATTAAACCATTACTGATGGCTGCATTGAACTTAGGAGAGGTCCTGGTAATAAACCATTAATGATGGCTGCATTCCACTTAGGAGAGACCCTGGTATTAAACCATTACTGATGGCTGCATTCCACTTAGGAGAAGTCCTGGTATTAAACCATTACTGATGGCTGCATTCCACTTAGGAGAGGTCCTGGTATTAAACCATTACTGATGGCTGCATTCCACTTAGGAGAGGTCCTGGTATTAAACCATTACTGATGGCTGCATTCCACTTAGGAGAGGTCCTGGTATTAAACCATTACTGATGGCTGCATTCCACTTAGGAGAGGCCCTGGTATTAAACCATTACTGATGGCTGCATTCCACTTAGGAGAGGTCCTGGTATTAAACCATTACTGATGGCTGCATTCCACTTAGGAGAGGTCCTGGTATTAAACCATTACTGATGGCTGCATTCCACTTAGGAGAGGTCCTGGTATTAAACCATTACTGATGGCTGCATTCCACTTAGGAGAGGTCCTGGTATTAAACCATTACTGATGGCTGCATTCCACTTAGGAGAGGCCCTGGTATTAAACCATTACTGATGGCTGCATTCCACTTAGGAGAGGTCCTGGTATTAAACCATTACTGATGGCTGCATTCCACTTAGGAGAGGTCCTGGTATTAAACCATTAATGATGGCTGCATTCCACTTAGGAGAGGTCCTGGTAATAAACCATTACTGATGGCTGCATTCCACTTAGGAGAGGCCCTGGTATTAAACCATTACTGATGGCTGCATTCCACTTAGGAGAGGTCCTGGTATTAAACCATTACTGATGGCTGCATTCCACTTAGGAGAGGTCCTGGTAATAAACCATTAATGATGGCTGCATTCCACTTAGGAGAGGCCCTGGTATTAAACCATTACTGATGGCTGCATTCCACTTAGGAGAGACCCTGGTATTAAACCATTACTGATGGCTGCATTCCACTTAGGAGAGGTCCTGGTAATAAACCATTAATGATGGCTGCATTCCACTTAGGAGAGGCCCTGGTATTGTGCATGCTGACACTGAAATATCTTACTGGGACACTTGATGGAACTGAGCCATCGTTAAGGTTATCAATGTCAGCTGTGCTTTTTCCTACTATGACAAGTCAACATGTCTGCTGTGAAAAAGGTCCATTGGCGGTTACATCTGAATAGTTCACTTAAAAAGCTCAGCTATATGTTGAATAACGTTCATATTGTTGCTTTGCATTTTTTTTTTTTTATGTGAACAATGTCTTCTTTTGCCATTTCCAGCCACAGCCGTTTAGTAAGATGTTATGCTATTCTGATGCTTTCGATTGGTTCTTCGTCTGACAATTAAATTATTGTCGGTAACCAGCAGTGTAATCTAATGCAACTGATCTCAGCTGATATTCTGTCTCTAATGCAGTCCCTCCAGAAAAACATTTTCTTAAATATGCCGCACTTTCGCCACATAAATTGCCGATTTCCACGCAAAATATGCGGGGCTTGCATGATTTCATAATCCCTGTATTTTCACGTATATCTTAACAGAAAGTTGAAAAATGTTACTTCACACAAGAGCAGCCAATTCAATGTTATGAAGTGACAAAATTATGTCATCAAATAATTTTTTTTTCTTTTTCATCAAACCGCAGTTTTTGCAAGTTCGCATTTTTTAAGAAAACGTGCCGCATATTCAAGGATTTTTGCCCGCAACAATCACAAGAAAAACTTTGCATTTTTCTGGAAGGACTGATAATGGAGTGGAATGGAAATTTCTTAGTATCCCCAATCTTTTGACCGGTAATGTATGTGTGTGTGTGTAAACATACATACATATATATATATATATATATATATATATATATATATATATATGTATATATATATATATATATATATATATATATATATATATATATATATATATATATATATGTATGTATATATATATATATATATATATATATATATATATATATATATATATATATATGTATATATATGTGTATATATATAGTATATATATATATATATATATATATATGTGTATATGTATATATGTGTATATATATATATATATATATATATATATGTGTATATGTATATATGTGTATATATATATATATATATATATATATATATATATATATATATATATATATATATATATATATACAGGCCAGAAGCTGCCTTTGGGGGGAGAGGAGGCCATACTTTAGTGGGGGGGTCTGGGTGTCCTCTCCCAGAGAAGTTTTTCATTTCCTGTATTCTGATACACTTTTATGCACCAATTTATGGTGGAAATACCTTAATTTAGCCTATGTGAAGAAGAAAAACACAGATGATAATTCAAAATATATCAAAAACATATAATGGAAAGTATGTTGTTATGTGTCATTTTTAAGTGGTTATATGGAAATCCTGGAGCTTTCTTTAGTGGGTCTACCTGCGTATCACGGAGACTACACCACTGTCGGTAACCTATTACAGTTCTAAAGAAACCTTCCTAACACTGACTACTGCATGTTGTGATATTTATTGACATCATTTTTAAAGTATTTTTCGAAAGAAGTGTTTAATAAAGTGGTCTCTGTTCTGCTGCTGCTGTTCCTCAGGCGGAGATTTCTACTCGGCCACCATGACGGACTTCCTGGCCAGCGACTCGGTCATCTACAGAAGTCTCGGAGACGGCCGACCGGTGCTCAGGACCGTGAAGTACGACTCCAAGTGGCTCCGAGGTCGGTCACTGGCAGCAGGCACAAAAAACATTCACAACACAACTGACCTGCTGTTTTTTTCTGAGTTTTTCTCACTTTTTTTTTGTTTTTTTTTCACATTTATTACATTTTTTTGGCAATTTGTTTACACCCCTTTTTTATAAATATTCACAATTTTTTTGCGAGATTTTTTCGCCTTTTTTAAAAACTTGTTTTAGTACAGTTGGAACCATTAGTTAATGAATTAATCATTGACTCCATTTGTGTGCTTTTAGCTTTTTAATGTTTAAGTGTGTGGTGTGAACCATGAAGGCTCCTCTGATTGGTTAACATGATACAGACCTACGTTAAGGCCCGCCCACTTTTTCAGTTCCTCTGAAGACCGAAAAAGATCCAAAACTACAAACTGAAATGTGACACACACACACACACACACACACACACACACACACACACACAGACAGAGACACAGACACACACACACACACAGAAAGACACACAGACACACACAGAGAGAGACAGACACACACAAAGAGAGACACACACACACACACATAGAGACACACACAAAAAATCACATTTTCTGAAATTTGGGGTGTTATTTTGTGTCTCTGGTGCTTCCACACACATACCAACTTAAAAAAAAAACAACCATCCGTGTAGCCTGACCAGGCAGACCCACATCCAGATGTTGGGTCTGGGAACTCACCATTGGTCAGGGCTCAATCCGAGGGGCGGGATAAACAATTGTCTTTCAAATTCCCTCTGCACGCAATAGGATAGCGCTACAACCAATCAGAGCAACGAAGAAGGTAGCGAAGCTAGTTGATAGGTTAAACTTTTGCCGTATCTAGCTTTCCTCAGAGATGGTCCCAATAATGTGCTTAAAGTCAAGTCAAATTCATGATTTTTGTTTGTGCATGATTACATGATAGAACTATATAATTATTTAATACTGTATCGTACATTGTGGATATCATATGCTGAAGTATATTTCTGGAGTGGTAAAGATTAAAAGAAAAATAACAAGAACCGTACAGAACGGAAAACCGTGATACGAACCAAACCGTGGGTTTTGTGAAGCGTACCAACCTTGGTAATAGACTAAACTTTAAACTCCGAACACATCTTTCCTTTTTTAAGAATGACTTCAGTGCCGTTCTTTGTTCTTTTCTCGAAGCCAAAATTTGGTTTTTCCAGCTTGCAAGTCAACGCAGAGTGCCTAGACCGACCCTGGCTGCAAAACAAATTTGCTGCCACTAAGGTGCGTCTAGATTTCTAGGCTATCATCCATGGTGTTCTGAGTGAGATCTGGTTTCTGAATGTGTCCTGCCTTCAGTCTCCTGGTGAGCTGGTCAACATCTGCACGGCTTTCTACGGCACTAGCCAAAACGAGCTAGCGAGCTAGCGTTAGCATGCTATCATTAGCATAATCTCCAAAAGAACTACTTCCATGTGCTCCCTGGTTTAGAAGAAGTCTCCCAGCTAATCCTGCCTTGGAACTGACTGAAGTTGGAGAAACAGCCTTTCTTTTACTGTCTATGGAGCTAGCTGACATGATCTACATCTGAGCTACTGAGCATGTGCGAGTGCAATCAAAGATAGTACAGAAGAAGAGATGTCTCACTCTGTAGCTAAAACAGAGAGCTGAACACACAGGGTGAAAAGAGGAGCTGCAGCAATGTGCAGTACAACTAAAATATGGTGTTTTTTATCATTAAACCATGTAAACCTATTCTGGTACAACCTTAAAATACAAGTCAGTCCCTCCAGAAAAACGCGATTACGCGATCGCATAATTCAACGCACAAGTCCATATTTTTTCAAATACGCCACACTTTCGATGCATAAATTCCCCGATTTCATTTTTTAAGAAAACGTGCCGCATAATCAAGGATTTTTTGCCCACAACAATCACAAAAAAACTCCGCATTTTTCTGGAAGGACTGTTAATTATGCACCTGAAAATGAGCATACTATGGGCACTTTAAATATCGTTCTGGGGAAAGTATGAAAAGCCAGTGAGTGTGAAGTAAAAGAGGCAACTGCCTTTTATCTACCGATAACTGGGTTACCGTGACAACAGAAGAAATCCACGAACTTGTTCTTCTTCTTCTGTCTGCAGAGCCTCACTTTCTGCACGCCATCGACTACGGAAACTACGTCTACTTCTTCCTCAGTGAGATCGCAGTGGAGTACACCGCCCTGGGCAAGGTGTGTGTGTGTGTGTGTGTGTGTGTGTGTCTGTGTGTGTCTGTGTGTGTGTGTCTGTGTGTGTGTGTGTGTGTGTGTGTGTGTGTGTGTGTGTTTGACCGATATAAAAAGGCCAATATAAAATGTTTAAAAAAGAACTGAAATATGAAGTCCCTCTCCCTCTCTCTCTCTCTCTCTCTCTCCATCTCCCCCTCTCTCCCTCTCTCTCTCTCCATCTCTCCCTCTCTCTCTCTTCTCTCTCTCTCTCCGTCTCTATCTCCTTCTCTCCCTCTCCCGTTCTCTCTCCCTCTCTTCCTCCCTTTCTCCCTCCCTCTCTCTCCATCTCCCTCTCTCTCTCTCCTGCTCTCTCTCTCCCTCTCCCTCTCTCTCCCTCCTGCTCTCCCTCCACCTCTCTCTCTCCCTCTCTCTCCCTCCTGCTCTCCCTCCCTCTCTCTCCCTCTCTCCCTCTACAGGTGGTGTTTTCCAGAGTAGCCCGTGTTTGTAAGAATGATAACGGAGGGTCACCCCGAGTCCTGGAGAGATACTGGACTTCTTTCCTTAAGGTGACTTCACCGGAGACGATAGCAGCTCTCTGCTCTCCGTTGACTTGTATTATGTGAAGGTTTCCTCCTTTAAAGGAGACGATATCAGCTCTCTGCTCTCCGTTGACTTGTATTATGTGAAGGTTTCCTCCTTTACCGGAGACGATAGCAGCTCTCTGCTCTCCGTTGACTTGTATTATACGAAGGTTTCCTCCTTTAAAGGAGACGATAGCAGCTCTCTGCTCTCCGTTGACTTGTATTATGTGAAGTTTTCCTCCTTTACCGGAGACGATAACAGCTCTCTGCTCTCCGTTGACTTGTATTATGTGAAGGTTTCCTCCTTTACCGGAGACGATAACAGCTCTCTGCTCTCCGTTGACTTGTATTATGTGAAGAAACTACAACAGGAACTAAAAGCTGCTGTGTGACGATACCAACTACGAGCAATGTAAAGAACCCACAACGTTTTTAAATGGGAAGACTGCTGGATCCTGTTCAGTAACTCCACACTTGTCTTATCTGTGTGTGTGTGTGTGTGTGTGTGTGTGTCTGTCTATCTGTCTGTCTGTCTGTCTGTGTCTGTCTGTCTGTCTGTGTCTGTCTGCGTGTATGTGTGTGTGTGTCTGTCTGTGTGTGTGTGTGTGTGTCTGTCTGTCTGTCTGTGTGTGTCTGTCTCTTTCTGTCTGCGTGTATGTGTGTGTGTGTGTGTGTGTGTGTGTGTGTGTCTGTCTGTCTGTCTGTGTCTCTCTGTCTGCGTGTATGTGTGTGTGTGTCTGTCTGTCTGTCTGTGTGTGTCTGTCTCTTTCTGTCTGCGTGTATGTGTGTGTGTGTGTGTGTGTGTGTCTGTCTGTCTGTCTGTGTGTGTCTGTCTCTTTCTGTCTGCGTGTATGTGTGTGTGTGTGTGTGTGTCTGTCTGTCTGTCTGTCTGTCTGTGTGCATGTGTCTGTCTGTGTGTGTGTGTGTGTGTGTGTGTCTGTCTGTCTGTTTGTGTCTGTCTGTGTGTGTGTGTGTGCGTGTGTCTGTCTGTCTGTGTGTGTGTGTGTCTGTCTCTTTCTGTCTGCGTGTATGTGTGTGTGTGTGTGTGTGTGTGTCTGTCTGGTGTGTGCATGTCTTTCTGTCTGTTTGTGTGTGCATGTCTGTCTGTGTGTGTGTGTGTGTGTGTGTGTGTGTGTGTGTGTGTGTGTGTCTATGTCTGTCTGTCTGTGTGTGTCTGTCTGTCTTTCCGTCTGTCTATGTGTGTGTGCGTGCATGTGCGTCTGTGTGCATTTGTGCGTGCCTGTGTGTGTGTGTGTGTGTGTGTGTGTGTACCTGTGTGATTTCAGGCTCGTCTGAACTGTTCGGTTCCCGGAGATTCGTTCTTCTACTTCGACATTCTTCAGTCTCTCACCAACGTGCTGCAGATCAACCAGAGACCAGCTGTGGTCGGAGTCTTCACCACGCAGGCAAACAGGTACTTCTGTGTGTTTGTGTGTGTGTGTGTGTGTTCGTTATTCTCACTTTGTGAGGACCAGTTCAGTTTTAGTCCTTCAGTCTGAGGACATTGTTTGGAAAGAGGATATTTTGCAAAGTGAGGTCGATATTTCTTTGTAAAAGTGAGTACGTGATTTGGAGAGTGATGACATTTTTAAACATGAGGACATTTTTATGTGTTCAACTTCAATTTCATTTGTAAGGGACAGTGTGCAATTTAAACATAAATGTAGTCATTTAATGCATTGCACCAGAGTTAGCCTTAGATGCTTATTTGCATCTGTAGTCCCACAGAAAACACAAATAAAACCATTTAAAAAAAAAAACCAACAATGCTTTGTTAGTAAAAACAATAAAATACATCTCATATTACAAGTACACACACAACATGTTTACTGTGTTAATGAACTGAGGATGGGAGGAGGATTCTGTATTCGGTTTCGGATACCAGAGGATTTGGTATTCAGCCCAACCCTAAAAAATCTGTATTCGGTGCATCCCTAGTTTGCAGCTTGTTGAAAGTGAACATCTCTGTCGTTCTCTGCAGTATTCCCGGCTCAGCAGTTTGTGCTTTCTACATGGACGACATCGAGAAAGTTTTCAACGGGAAGTTCAAGGAACAGCGGACCGGCGACTCTTCCTGGACTCCCGTACCAGACGAGCAAGTTCCCCGACCGCGGTGAGCCTCTGAACACGTGGTTTACTTTATCTGAACAAAGATTATAAAGTACATTTAATAGATAATTTTTTAAGGTCCCATGACATGGTGCTCTTTGGATGCTTTTATATAAACCTTAGTGGTCCCCTAATACTGTATCTGAAGTCTCTTTTATATAGACCTTAGTGGTCCTCTAATACTGTATCTGAAGTCTCTTTTATATAAACCTTAGTTGTCCCCTAATACTGTATCTGAAGTCTCTTTTATATAGACCTTAGTGGTCCCCTAATACTGTATCTGAAGTCTCTTTTATATAGGCCTTAGTGGTCCCCTAATACTGTATCTGAAGTCTCTTTTATATAGGCCTTAGTGGTCCCCTAATACTGTATCTGAAGTCTCTTTTATATAGGCCTTAGTGGTCCCCTAATACTGTATCTGAAGTCTCTTTTATATAGGCCTTAGTGGTCCCCTAATACTGTATCTGAAGTCTCTTTTATATAGACCTTAGTGGTCCCCTAATACTGTATCTGAAGTCTCTTTTATATAGACCTTAGTGGTCCCCTAATACTGTATCTGAAGTCTCTTTTATATAAACCTTAGTGGTCCCCTAATACTGTATCTGAAGTCTCTTTTATATAGACCTTAGTGGTCCCCTAATACTGTATCTGAAGTCTCTTTTATATAGACCTTAGTGGTCCCCTAATACTGTATCTGAAGTCTCTTTTATATAGACCTTAGTGGTCCCCTAATACTGTATCTGAAGTCTCTTTTATATAAACCTTAGTGGTCCCCTAATACTGTATCTGAAGTCTCTTTTATATAGACCTTAGTGGTCCCCTAATACTGTATCTGAAGTCAACCTGTGCTTTTCCTACTATGACATGTCAACATGTCAACATGTCTTCTATGAAAAAGGTCTATAAACATATCAAGATAGGCAATTTTTTTGTGCTAGATGTAAGAAAATATGAGCAGAAACTGCACATTAAAATGTAACTTTCATTATTTTTTTAGTGCTGCTTTTTATATTCAATTCAGTGTTCAATTTGTTAAAATTTGTTGTTATAAAATCTGAAATGAGTTTCTGTTTCCGTTCCTTCAGGCCCGGGACGTGTGCCGGTGACGGTGCGGCTGCGGACTACAAGTCGTCGGTTCAGTTCCCCGACGAAACGCTGACGTTCATCAAGTCGTTCCCTCTAATGGACGAAGCTGTTCCCTCGGTCAACGACCGACCCTGCTTCACCCGCACAGCCAGCAGGTAACACACACACAGACACACACACACACACACACACACACACGTACATGCACATATACACACACGCACACACAAAGTCACACACACGCACGCACACACACACACACACTGCACGCACACACACACGCACACACAAAGTCGCGCACAGACACACACACACACACACACACGCACACACAAAGTCACACACACGCACGCACACACACACACATGCACGCACACACATACACGCAGACACCCACATACACACATACACACAGTCTCACACACACACACGCACGCACGCACACACACACAGACACACACACACACAGAATCACACACATGCACGGACAGACACACACACACATGCACGCACGCACACACAAACACGCAGGCACACACACACACACGCACGCGCACACACATGCACACACACACATACACACAGTCTAACACACGGACGCACGCACACACACATACACACACACGCACACTCACACGCACACACACACATATGCTTGCAAGCACGCACTCACACGCACGCACACGCATGCACACACACACACACACAAACAGACACACACACGCACATGCACACACATACACACACAGTGACACACACATGCACACACACACACACACACATACAAAGACACATACAGACACACACATGCACACACACACTCACTCACTCACTCACTCACTCACTCACTGTTGCACACACACGCACATATGCACGCACACACACATACACACAGAGAAACACATGCACACACACACATGCACACACACACACATACACACACACACACACGCATATAGTAGTTCTAAATGGAACATACCTCTGGCTCCGCCCCCTGATGCGACAGTTAAAATGTCAAGAGGAAAGTATCAGGAATGCGATCTGAACCCCCGAAGAGGCGAGTTTCTAAGTTACAGCAGCTCTGGGAGGCAGCGAACACACCATCCCGAGAATAATCGGCTCACAGAAAGTTCTTTGAACGTCTCTGACCTTTTAATCTGGGTGTGCAGCTTTCAAATGAGTTTCTGACTCATTCTAATTACCCGTCTGGAAATAATGGCGAGACTCTTCATTCTACATTTTTGAATTAGCCTCGAGCTGACCCAGATTAACGACGATGTCGATAGAGATTAACTCTGTCAAATCTCCAACAAATCCATTGTTCACTTCCTACATTTCCCAGCATGCCCTTTTATAATATGCCCTTTATACACCCAATAAACCAAGTGAGACTTTGTGATGGATTTGATTGGTTCCACGCTGTCAGATCACAAGTTGGACATGTAAGTAATGAAACTGAGTTTATTAGGGGACTCTTTTCGATCGAGGTAGTCTCACATTGCCAGGTCTGGCTACACCACAGATGCATTCTGGGATAGGAGAAGAAAACGCTACCCCACATACAGTATTAAATTAAGTTAACTGTTGACACAATACAGTAACGTGAGCTATTTAAATTGCTATTTTTTTCAATAATGTAACCCCCCTTTGAACTGTTTTTATAAGCCATGTAACCTCTAATACAAAAAAATGTTGGTAGTAAAAAAAGAAATCGATGTAAAAAGGAATGTAAGCCATAGATTTACTAAACAACAGCCTTGGACTTGGAAAATATTAAAATGCTGATGAGAAAATGAGAAAAAAAAAGGAAGGCAAGAATAAGTCGAAAATAGTACCATAAACTTTCGATGAAAGAGATGCAAACTTAAAAGAAAAGTGACAAAAACTTTGAAAACAAGAGTCAAAATCTTCGAAGAGAAAAAGACAGTAGAAAAAAGTAGTGAAGAAAGGCAAGAATAGGTCAAAACAAACAAGAAAACCTTCAAAAAAAGATGACAAATGAGAAAACTTAGTAGTAGAAGTTAACTACAGCCTTGTAACTGACTCACGTACCCCCTCCAGTCCTCCAAAGTACCCCTAGGTGGACATATACCCCCATTTGAGAAAAACTGGTCTAGACCACTCTATAATTTACATGACCCAACAGTAGTTATGTTACAATATATATATATATATATATATATATATATATATATATATATATATATATATATATATATATATATATATATATATACAATATACAGTACAGGCCAAAAGTTTGGACACACCTTCTCATTCAATGTGTTTCCTTTTTCATTTTCATGACTATTTACATTGTAGATTCTCACTGAAGGCATCAAAACTATGAATGAACACATGTGGAATTATGTACTTAACAAAAAAGTGTGAAATAACTGAAAACATGTCTTATATTTTGTACTGTATATATGTAATGCATGCATCTACACCGGAGCCACGCATTAATCTCCGACTAAAAATGATGAACGAACGAACGTGCGTCAACAGAACGTGTAGATTGTCTCTCTGAGCGTCTTGTCTTGTGTTTTTTGTCTAACTCCCAGGTCCAAGCTGACCCAGATCGTGGTGGACGTGTCGGCCGGCCCCTACAAGGACCGGACCGTGATGTTCCTGGGCTCGGACGACGGGCGGGTCCTGAAGGTTTTGGCCAGCACGCACCCCAACGACAGCTTCGGATCCAAACTGCTGGAGGACATTGACGTGTACAACCCGTCCAAGTAAGACCACGAGAGCACAAGATTCTCGCCTTTAGGCTGGCTATCGCTAACATTCGTTATTCAGAATTTCAATGGAATTCATACTGAATAAAACCGTTTTTACCCACTTTTTCTTCACCTTCTTCATACGCATTTAATCCAGTTTAGCTTTTCTGCATTCACACTGATTTTCTGCAGGAAATGCATATTCTAGTTTTAATCTTCTCTCTGTCTGTCTTTCTGTCCCTCTATCTGTCTCTGTCTGTGTGTGTGTGTTTTTGTCTGTCTCTCTGTCTGTCTGACTGTCTGTGTCTGCGTGTGTCTGTCTGTCTGACTTTTTGTCTGTTGGTCTGTCTATATGTCTATCTGACTGTGTCTGACTGTCTGTGTCTGTCTGTCTGTCTCTGTGTGTATGTCTGTTTGTCTATCTGTCTGTCTCTCTGTCTGTCTGTCTGTCTATCTGTCTGTCTGTCTCTATCTGTCGGTCTATATGTCTGTCTGACTGTGTCTGTGTGTGTCTGTCTGTCTATATGTCTGTCTGACTGTCTGTCTGTCTGTGTGT
>CM046800.1:827190-829690 GCA_025617405.1 Perca schrenkii | reverse complement strand
GAACCAGGGTTTGTCATTGTTGTAACTCACCCTGGTGCATGATGGAACACAGCAGTCCTCACAGAAGCTGATGTATGACGTCACAGCCTCTGTGTACTCATCCAGACTGTTGGTAGCAGTCCTGAACACATCCCAGTCAGTAGAATCCAAACACGACTGGAGATCCTCCACAGCCTCACTGGTCCACTTCCTTGATGTCCTCACAACAGGTTTGCAGAGCTTTATTTTCTGCCTGTAGGTGGGGATCAGGTGGACCATGACGTGGGTCAGAGTGTCCCAGTGCAGCACGGGGGACGGCGTGATAAGAATCCCTGACTGCGGTGTAACAGTGATCCAGAATGTTCTCCTCTCTGGTCGGGCCTTTAATATGCTGTCTATATTTAGGGAGTTCGTGAGTGAGGTTCCCTTTATTAAAGTCACCAAGGACAATAACTAGGGACTCCGGGTTGGTCCGCTCCACGCACAGAATCTGGTCGGCAAGCATGCGCTGCGCGTCCCTGCACGTTGGCCTGCGGTGAGATGTAAACACCGACCAGGATGAATGACGCGAACTCACGGGGTGAATAAAAAGGCTTACAGTTTATAATGAAATATTCCAGGTTAGGAGAACAATGCTGCTGGATCACTGTCACGTCGTTGCACCAACCGCTATTGATGTAGAAACCGATTCCTCCACCTTTAGTTTTGCCGGAGAGGTCCGTGTCTCTGTCCGCTCTGTAGAGTTGGAAGCCTGCCAGCTGCAGCGCAGAGTCCGGTATTAATCCACAGAGCCACGTCTCTGTGAAGCACAAAACAGCAGATGAGAAAAAAGTCCCTGTTTCTGACCAACAGCAGTTGTAGTTCCTCCAGTTTGTTGGGCAGTGAGCGCACGTTAGAGAGGAATATTCCCGGTAATGGTGTGCGTAATCCTCGCTGGCGGAGACGCACAAGCACACCGACCCGTTTCCCTCTCCTCCGGCGTTGCTGCATGAGCAAAGGTGAGCGCACCTTGACCAGAATGTCCAAAATTTCCAGTGAAGGGAGAAGAAAAGTGGGAAATAAGTCCGATGGTATTGTTCCCCTGAAGTTCACGAGCTCTTCACTGGTGAATGAGATACGGGTACCATCGCAAGAAACATAGTTAAAACACAAAACAAAACAAAACAGAGCGCACCAACACACCGTGTCACCATTCTGCGGCGCCATCTTGATCTTAAACACGCACACATACACACACACACACACACACACACACACACACACACTGAGACACAGACAAACACACAGACACATAAACACGCACACATGCATACACACACACACACACACACACAGTGAGACACACCGACAAACACACAGACACACACACACACACACACACACACAGTGAGACACACAGACAAACACACAGACGCACACACACGCACACACACACACACACACACACACACACACACACACTGAGACACAGACAAACTCACAGACACATAAACACGCACACACACACACAGTGAGACACACAGACAAACACATACACACACACAGACACACACACACAGTGAGAAACACACAGTGAGACACATAGACAAACACACAGACACGCACACATACACACACAGACAAACACACACACACAGTGAGACACACAAACAAACACACAGACACACACACACACACAGACCCACAGACACACACACGCGCACACACACATGCGCACACACACAGACACACACACACACACACGCACAGAGACACACACACGCACATATACAGAACCACAGACACACACACACACAGACACACAGACACACACACACACACACACACACACACAGACACACACACACACACACAGACAGTGCCTAATCAGACTCATGTTAATGAGTCTGAATGATTGTCGATGTGATTATGGAGACACAGCTGCAGAGCTTTGTCTCATCATGCAGAGAAAGACACACTGTCTCTTCCACAGTCTCATCATCTCTCTCTCTCTCTCTCTCTCCCCTCCCCCCCTCTCTCTCTCCTCTCTCTCTCTCTCTCTCTCTCTCTCTCTCTCTCTGCAGAGCCTGCCTTGCCTCCCGTGACCCATACTGCATCTGGCTGCGGACCGGGAGTTGTGCCAACATGGCGCCAGGTTTCAAGTACGTGTCACTTCCTTTTTTTTTTTTTTTAATCTCCCTGTCACCCTCTTCTCTTTCTCTCTCCATCTCTCCCTCTCTCCCTTCTCTTAGCCGGCATCAATCCGACAGCTAATAAAGCTCTGACGGCTCGGCTCGTATATATCTGAGAGATGTAAATCCACGACGCCTTTCACGCTCGCGGCCAGAACGGAGAGAGAAAAGATGGATGGGAAATCTAACGGGAACAAATGTTAAAATGGAAGTTGGCGCTGAGCTCTCCGTTGGTGTAAATCTCCTCTTCTGAAAGGACTCCTGAGTGGAGAAATCGGCCGCGCGTATTCGCCAATAATTGTCACCCTAAATCTCTTCCTATTCAGCTTCGACAGTCGTTTTCCCACATT
>CM046800.1:787190-819690 GCA_025617405.1 Perca schrenkii | reverse complement strand
CATTTTTCATAACACAATGTACTGGGTGTGGATACTAAATATCTATGTATAATATTTCAATACTGTGTGTAAGGCGATATATTGGGATTTTTTTTTTATAATTTTAGAAAAACTAATATTTAAAATCAAAGGTTCTTAGTGAGCTAATGTTTATATGCTAAAGTAGGCCTAAGGTCAGCCATAGCTATGTTGTTAGCTTCTAACAAAAAAGTCAGGCACTGAAGAAATTGCGGTGTGAATGCTGTATGTTGAAAAGCTGATGCTACACTATATATATATATATATATATATATATATATATATATATATATACTGGCCAAGCTGCTGCTGTTATGTTACTGTACATTTACGGTGTGTGTGGTGCACATTTTCCTTTTCCACACCCAGAGAAAACACCAATCAACATTTAAATCACATATAATAATCCCTGCTCTACGTGTGGAGTTATTCTGAAATCGTTCTGCTTTCCTCTCCTCCCTCGCTCTATATTTACCTCTCTCCACCTCACTCTGTTTGCTAACTCCTCCGCCCACGCAGTCGCTCAATATTTATCTCCCTTATCACTCATTCTCTCTCTCCATCACCATCCTGTTCTCTCTCTCCATCACCATCCTTTTCTCTCTCTCCATCACTCTTTCTCTCTCTCCATCACTCTTTCTCTCTCTCCATCGCCATCCTTTTCTCCCTCCGGAGCCACATTTCCACCGGCGTGGGCTGAGCTGTAAGTAAGGAGAGAGAGAGGGAGAGAGAGAAAGGGAGAGCGAGAGGGAGAGGGAGAGAGGGAGAGAGAGAGGGAGAGGGAGAGAGGGAGAGAGAGAATAAATGAATGTAGTGGAGTAACTAAAGTAACTAGTAACTAAAGCTGGAACAGATGAATGTAGTGGAGTAACTAAAGTAACTAGTAACTAAAGCTGGAACAGATGAATGTAATGGAGTAACTAAAGTAACTAGTAACTAAAGCTGGAACAGATGAATGTAGAGGAGTGACTAAAGTAACTAGTAACTAAAGCTGTAACAGATGAATGTACTGGAGTAACTAAAGTAACTAGTAACTAAAGCTGTAACAGATGAATGTAGCGGAGTAACTAAAGTAACTAGTAACTAAAGCTGTAACAGATGAATGTAGCAGAGTAACTAAAGTAACTAGTAACTAAAGCTGTAACAGATGAGTGTAGCGGAGTAACTAAAGTAAGTAGTAACTAAAGCTGTAACAGATGAATGTAGCGGAGTAACTAAAGTAACTAGTAACTAAAGCTGTAACAGATGAATGTAGTGGAGTAACTAAAGTAACTAGTAACTAAAGCTGTAACAGATGAATGTAGTGGAGTAACTAAAGTAACTAGTAACTAAAGCTGGAACAGATGAATGTAGCGGAGTAACTAAGGTAACTAGTAACTAAAGCTGGAACAGATGAATGTAGCAGAGTAACTAAAGTAACTAGTAACTAAAGCTGTAACAGATGAATGTAGCGGAGTAACTAAAGTAACTAGTAACTAAAGCTGTAACAGATGAATGTAGTGGAGTAACTAAAGTAACTAGTAACTAAAGCTGTAACAGATGAATGTAGTGGAGTAACTAAAGTAACTAGTAACTAAAGCTGGAACAGATGAATGTAGCGGAGTAACTAAAGTAACTAGTAACTAAAGCTGGAACAGATGAATGTAGTTGAGTAACTAAAGTAACTAGTAACTAAAGCTCTCTGATGAATGTAGCGGAGTAACTAAAGTAACTAGTAACTAAAGCTGTAACAGATGAATGTAGTGGAGTAACTAAAGTAACTAGTAACTAAAGCTCTCTGATGAATGTAGTGGAGTAACTAAAGTAACTAGTAACTAAAGCTCTCTAATGAATGTAGCGGAGTAACTAAAGTAACTAGTAACTAAAGCTGTAACAGATGAATGTAGCGGAGTAACTAAAGTAACTAGTAACTAAAGCTGTAACAGATGAATGTAGTGGAGTAACTAAAGTAACTAGTAACTAAAGCTGGAACAGATGAATGTAGTGGAGTAACTAAAGTAACTAGTAACTAAAGCTGTAACAGATGAATGTAGTGGAGTAAAAAGTCCAATATTTCTCTCTGAAATGTAGCGGAGTAGAAGTAGAAAGTGACATGAAAAGAAAAAGACTAAAGTAAAGTACAAGTACCTCAACATTTGGTACTTAAAGATACAAGTACTGGAGTAAATGTACTTAGTTACATTCCTCTGCTGGTCGTTGCCAGATTGCATTTCCCTGTTCTCAGCGCCGAGGTGTGAACAGCTTTCAGAGGCTGTGAAATGTAATTACGGTTGAGGATAAATGGCTGCAGATGAAGGAGAGAAGAATGTACAGGTCCTGTAAACTCCCATGATGCAACACTTTGCCTTCGGTGTGATGTCAGCTCTCCGGCTAATGGACCTGCCCTCGTTCCCTGAAACTTTTCTCTTAAAGACTTGAGACTTTCTTTTCAACTTGGTGCCAAAACACAATCATTGTAATTGCTGCCTCAAAATACTTCAAGACTACACACAAAGATACACACACACACACACACACACACACACACACACACACACAATCCCTTTAAAAACCAGGCGCATTTGGACCTTGGAGCATTGTTATTATGATGCTATTATTTGCACCGTAATATTTGTATTTGTAATCTTCTGCATGTGTGTGTGTGTGTGTGTGCTGCTGTGTGTCCCTGTGTGTGTAACAAGCATAGTGTGCGTGCGCTGTGCACGAGCCTCGGAGCATTTTACTAATGCGCTGGTAAAATAACAATGAAATGCTGCGTTATTGACTTTAGACCAGGTTCAACCTGATCTCGCAGAATTCCATGAAATTAACACGGCCCGTTGAGACAACAGTAGAGAGTAGTATGTAGAGAGACAGCAGTAGAGAGTAGTATGTAGAGAGTAGTATGTAGAGAGACAACAGTAGAGAGCAGTATGTAGAGAGTAGTATGTAGAGAGACAACAGTAGAGAGTAGTATGTAGAGAGACAACAGTAGAGAGCAGTATGTAGAGAGACAACAGTAGAGAGTAGTATGTAGAGAGACAACAGTAGAGAGTAGTATGTAGAGAGACAACAGTAGAGAGTAGTATGTAGAGAGACAGCAGTAGAGAGTAGTATGTGGAGAGACAGCAGTAGAGAGTAGTATGTGGAGAGGCAGCAGTAGAGAGTAGTATGTAGAGAGACAGCAGTATAGAGTAGTATCTAGAGAGGCAGCAGTAGAGAGTAGTATGTAGAGAGACAGCAGTAGAGAGTAGTATGTGGAGAGACAGCAGTAGAGAGTAGTATGTAGAGAGACAGCAGTAGAGAGTAGTATGTGGAGAGACAGCAGTAGAGAGTAGTATGTAGAGAGACAGCAGTAGAGAGTAGTATGTAGAGAGGCAACAGTAGAGAGTAGTATGTAGAGAGACAGCAGTAGAGAGTAGTATGTAGAGAGACAGCAGTAGAGAGTAGTATGTAGAGAGTAGTATGTAGAGAGACAACAGTAGAGAGTAGTATGTAGAGAGACAACAGTAGAGAGTAGTATGTAGATAGACAACAGTAGAGAGTAGTATGTAGAGAGACAACAGTAGAGAGTAGTATGTAGAGAGACAACAGTAGAGAGTAGTATGTAGAGAGGCAACAGTAGAGAGTAGTATGTAGAGAGACAACAGTAGAGAGTAGTATGTAGAGAGGCAACAGTAGAGAGTAGTATGTAGAGAGACAACAGTAGAGAGTAGTATGTAGAGAGACATCAGTAGAGAGTAGTATGTAGAGAGACAACAGTAGAGAGTAGTATGTAGAGAGACAGCAGTAGAGAGTAGTATGTAGAGACAGCAGTAGAGAGTAGTATGTGGAGAGACAGCAGTAGAGAGTAGTATGTGGAGAGGCAGCAGTAGAGAGTAGTATGTAGTGAGACAGCAGTAGAGAGTAGTATCTAGAGAGGCAGCAGTAGAGAGTAGTATGTAGAGAGACAGCAGTAGAGAGTAGTATGTAGAGAGACAGCAGTAGAGAGTAGTATGTGGAGAGACAGCAGTAGAGAGTAGTATGTAGAAAGACAGCAGTAGAGAGTAGTAGAGAGACAATGGTAGAGAGACAGCAGTAGAGAGTAGTATGTAGAGAGACAACAGTAGAGAGTAGTATGTAGAGAGACATCAGTAGAGAGTAGTATGTAGAGAGACAACAGTAGAGAGTAGTATGTAGAGAGACAGCAGTAGAGAGTAGTATGTAGAGACAGCAGTAGAGAGTAGTATGTGGAGAGACAGCAGTAGAGAGTAGTATGTGGAGAGACAGCAGTAGAGAGTAGTATGTAGTGAGACAGCAGTAGAGAGTAGTATGTAGAGAGACAGCAGTAGAGAGTAGTATGTAGAGAGACAGCAGTAGAGAGTAGTATGTAGAGAGACAGCAGTAGAGAGTAGTATGTAGAGAGACAGCAGTAGAGAGTAGTATGTAGAGAGACAGCAGTAGAGAGTAGTATGTAGAGAGTCAGCAGTAGAGAGTAGTATGTAGAGAGACAGCAGTAGAGAGTAGTATGTAGACAGACAACAGTAGAGAGTAGTATGTAGAGAGACATCAGTAGAGAGTAGTAGAGAGACAATGGTAGAGAGACAGCAGTAGAGAGTAGTATGTAGATAGACAACAGTAGAGAGTAGTATGTAGAGAGACAACAGTAGAGAGTAGTATGTAGAGAGACAACAGTAGAGAGTAGTATGTAGAGAGGCAACAGTAGAGAGTAGTATGTAGAGAGACAACAGTAGAGAGTAGTATGTAGAGAGGCAACAGTAGAGAGTAGTATGTAGAGAGACAACAGTAGAGAGTAGTATGTAGAGAGACATCAGTAGAGAGTAGTATGTAGAGAGACAACAGTAGAGAGTAGTATGTAGAGAGACAGCAGTAGAGAGTAGTATGTAGAGACAGCAGTAGAGAGTAGTATGTGGAGAGACAGCAGTAGAGAGTAGTATGTGGAGAGGCAGCAGTAGAGAGTAGTATGTAGTGAGACAGCAGTAGAGAGTAGTATCTAGAGAGGCAGCAGTAGAGAGTAGTATGTAGAGAGACAGCAGTAGAGAGTAGTATGTAGAGAGACAGCAGTAGAGAGTAGTATGTGGAGAGACAGCAGTAGAGAGTAGTATGTAGAGAGACAGCAGTAGAGAGTAGTAGAGAGACAATGGTAGAGAGACAGCAGTAGAGAGTAGTATGTAGAGAGACAACAGTAGAGAGTAGTATGTAGAGAGACATCAGTAGAGAGTAGTATGTAGAGAGACAACAGTAGAGAGTAGTATGTAGAGAGACAGCAGTAGAGAGTAGTATGTAGAGACAGCAGTAGAGAGTAGTATGTGGAGAGACAGCAGTAGAGAGTAGTATGTAGAGAGGCAGCAGTAGAGAGTAGTATGTAGAGAGACAACAGTAGAGAGTAGTATGTAGAGAGACAGCAGTAGAGAGTAGTATGTAGAGACAGCAGTAGAGAGTAGTATGTGGAGAGACAGCAGTAGAGAGTAGTATGTGGAGAGGCAGCAGTAGAGAGTAGTATGTAGTGAGACAGCAGTAGAGAGTAGTATCTAGAGAGGCAGCAGTAGAGAGTAGTATGTAGAGAGACAGCAGTAGAGAGTAGTATGTAGAGAGACAGCAGTAGAGAGTAGTATGTGGAGAGACAGCAGTAGAGAGTAGTATGTAGAGAGACAGCAGTAGAGAGTAGTATGTAGAGAGTCAGCAGTAGAGAGTAGTATGTAGAGAGACAGCAGTAGAGAGTAGTATGTAGACAGACAACAGTAGAGAGTAGTATGTAGAGAGACATCAGTAGAGAGTAGTAGAGAGACAATGGTAGAGAGACAGCAGTAGAGAGTAGTATGTAGAGAGACAGCAGTAGAGAGTAGTATGTAGAGAGACATCAGTAGAGAGTAGTATGTAGAGAGACAGCAGTAGAGAGTAGTATGTAGAGAGACAGCAGTAGAGAGTAGTATGTAGAGAGACAGCAGTAGAGAGTAGTATGTAGCGAGACAGCAGTAGAGAGTAGTATGTAGAGAGACAACAGTAGAGAGTAGTATGTAGCGAGACCACTGTAGAGAGTAGTATGTAGAGAGACCACATTAGAGAGTAGTATGTAGAGAGATCACAGTAGAGAGTAGTATGTGGAGAGACAGCAGTAGAGAGTAGTATGTAGAGAGACAGCAGTAGAGAGTATGTAGAGAGACCGCAGTAGAGAGTAGTATGTGGAGAGACAGCAGTAGAGAGTAGTATGTAGAGAGCATGTTTAGATCTGATGATAAAGGAGACTTTTAACAACATCAGCAACGCCAAAGGCACCTGACGAAGCGTCCGTATTTCACGGCGAGAAAATAAAAACTAAAACATGAGAAGGTGAAGACTAACAAAGTCATTTTGTCCCTTTTTTGTATCCTATATAAGAAGAAGTTTTGGATAAATGTCCCTTTCGCTCTCACAGACAGTAACGTGATAAACGGAGATGGAAACACTTTGTGCCAAATAAAAACCGGGACGTGGGCTGAGCCTGATCCCACTGATGAATGCGTCTGTCTCCGAGCAACGCCGTTTTGGAGTCGGTTCCCCCTGGAGCCTCGCCAAATATTTCGCCTTTTGTGTCTTGTGTTTCAGGGAAAGAATTAATCAAGAAATAACTCTGGCTGACTTTGATTTTGCTCGTGGGTGTTTGTTTTTATCACGAAGAAGGCAATGTTTTTGTCCATCTGTTTACATAAAATTAACAGTGGATAATCATGTTTTAATGTCCCAATGGTCCCACAGCTCTATGTTCCCACAGTCCTATGTTCCCACAGTCCTATGTTCCCACAGCCCAATGGTCCCACAGCCCAATGGTCCCACAGCCCTATGTTCCCACAGCCCTATGTTCCCACAGCCCAATGGTCCCACAGCCCTATGTTCCCACAGCCCTATGTTCCCACAGCCCAATGGTCCCACAGCCCTATGTTCCCACAGCCCAATGGTCCCACAGTACTATGTTCCCACAGTCCTATGTTCCCACAGCCCAATGGTCCCACAGCCCAATGGTCCCACAGCCCTATGGTCCCACAGCCCTATGTTCCCACAGCCCTATGTTCCCACAGCCCAATGGTCCCACAATACTATGTTCCCACAGCCCTATGTACCCACAGCCCAATGGTCCCAGAGTTCTATGTTGGCATTGACAATTAAAGCTAAAGACACAAAGGAGACATGTGAAGAACTGTGAATGAAAACAGTATTTCTGTTCTGTGTAGTATCTTTAGACTGACGACTATATGGAAGGATTCTGTTGTTGCACTGATGGCATTAGTGCAGAGGAAATGCACATTATCCCTTGAACGTGAACTTGTTGTCCTTTTGGGTCAAAACTGCAAATTAACTTTTTTGGACTCTTTTTTCCAACATTTTTGTCACTTTTTTCAAATTTTTTTTAAAATAAAGGGTCAATAAAGAGAATTTAAATGACATAATACCTATTTTTGTAGTTAAAAAAATGAAATTGTGGATTACTTTGACTGATAGTTAAGATCAGAGGATGTTGAGTGGCTCACAGTTGATTTCAAATGCTATAAAATTGACAAAAAAATAAAAAAACACCCACAATTCAATGAAAGCAATCATTAAAGGTCCCATGGCATGACAATTTCACTTTATGAGGTTTTTTTAACATTAATAAGAGTTCCCCCAGCCTGCCTATAGTCCCCCAGTGGCTAGAAATGGTGATAGGTGTAAACCGAGCCCTGGGTATCCTGCTCTGCCTTTGAGAAAATGAAAGCTCAGATGGACCAATCAGGAATCTTCTCTTTATGAGGTCATAAGCCTCAGATACAGTATTAGGGGACCACTAAGGCCTATATAAAAGAGACTTCAGATACAGTATTAGGGGACCACTAAGGTCTATATAAAAGGGACTTCAGATACAGAATTAGGGGACCACTAAGGTCTATATAAAAGAGACTTCAGATACAGTATTAGGGAACCACTAAGGTCTATATAAAAGAGACTTCAGATACAGTATTAGGGGACCACTAAGGTCTATATAAAGAGACTTCAGATACAGTATTAAGGGACCACTAAGGTCTATATAAAAGAGACTTCAGATACAGTATTAGGGGACCACTAAGGTCTGTATAAAAGAGACTTCAGATACAGTATTAGGGGACCACTAAGGTCTATATAAAAGAGACTTCAGATACAGTATTAGGGGACCACTAAGGTCTATATAAAAGAGACTTTACAGTATAACTGTATAAAAGAGACTTCAGATACAGTATTAGGGGACCACTAAGGTCTATATAAAAGAGACTTCAGATACAGTATTAGGGGACCACTAAGGTCTATATAAAAGAGACTTCAGATACAGTATTAGGGGACCACTAAGGTCTATATAAAAGAGACTTCAGATACAGTATTAGGGGACCACTAAGGTCTGTATAAAAGAGACTTAAGATACAGTATTAGGGGACCACTAAGGTCTATATAAAAGAGACTTCAGATACAGTATTAGGGGACCACTAAGGTCTATATAAAAGAGACTTCAGATACAGTATTAGGGGACCACTAAGGTCTATATAAAAGCATCCATAGAGCACCATGTCATGGGACCTTTAATTTTACCTGCCAACAATGTTACATGACTTCCATACAATGTACGTCCACACATTCATGTTACTTTGGGGCATTTTGGTTCAAAGAAACCCATAATTCTGATATAAAAATGGGTCAAAGGAACAAAGGCTTGTTTCTCTCTGCCAAGTTTAGAGAATTTGCAGCATTTTTCGGATATTTAAAAGATGACCTATATGCCGAGAGGTTTTAGTATTCTGTGACTTCTGTTTCCTGAGAACGGGTCTCTGACACCGCCGTTATACTGCCGGTCGTTTTGTGCAGCGTGGCGGTAAAAACCTGATTTGTTGCCCCTTTTAAAACTGACGTGAAGGTCGACTGAGACACCGCTGGGTAACTAAATGGCTTCATTTACCGGAGCCGCGGCGAGATACACAGCGAGATACACACTCTCAGTGTGTCTCACTGACGCCTCTCGTCACTGTCCGTCTTCTGATTGGAAGAGGGAAATTACTGCATTCCTTTATCACTGATTGGAAGACTGAAGAAGGATGAATGTGTCTCTTCAGCTTTCAAAGGAAATGTTTCCGGGTCTCCAGCCTCGAGTGTTTTCTCCAAAAGCCTCCAAGTTTTTTTTAGGGTTTTAACTTTACTTTGACTTTGTGTCAGTTCCTCTCAGTCTCTCTGATTGGTTTTCGTCAAATCAACGCAGCAACCCTTACCGATGTTATGGGACTTAGAAGCAGAAAAAGTTTACAACATTTGGCTCCGCCCACAAATGTGACATAATCTGGCTCCGCCCCCAAAGTTTACACCGTTTGGCTCCGCCCACAAATGTTCACAATGTCTGGCTCCGCCCACAAATGTGACATAATCTGGCTCCGCCCCCCAAAAGTTTCCAACGTCTGGCTCCGCCCCCAAATGTTCACAATATCTAGCTCCGCACACAAATGTTTACAACGTCTGGCTCCGCCCCCTGGATGTGACATCATCTAATTAACGGTGTCTTAGCTCCAGATACGCTGATCATCGATTAATTCCCCGGGGCAACTGTAACCCACGGCAACCGGCATGAGATGAGGCGATGTGTCTGGATGTTTTATTCTTTCCTTTGTTTAAATTCTTCTTTTCCTCCCTCTCTTCCTTCCTCTCGTCTCTCTTCCTTCCTTCCTCTCTTCTTCCCTCTCTTCTCCTTTTCTTCCTCTCTTCCTTCCTCTCCTCTCTTCTCTATTCCTCCCTCTCTTCCTCTCTCTCTGTCTCTCTTCCTCCCTCTCTCCTCTCTTCCTCCCTCTCTCCTCTCTTCTCTCTTCCTCCCTTTCTTCCTCTCTCTCTGTCTCTCTTCCGCCTTCTCTTCCTCCCTCTCTCCTCTCTTCTCTTCCTCCCTCTCTTCCACCTTCTCTCCTCTCTTCCTCCCTCTCTGTCTCTCTTCCTCCCTCTCTTCTCCTTTCCTCCCTCTCTTCCTCCCTCTCTCCTCTCTCCCTCCCTCCATCTGTCTCTCCGCAGGGCCGGGTTTGAACAGGACATCGAGGGCGACCACTCGCTTCACCCCGACAGCTGCCGCGGTGAGATAAACTCTCCGTTTTACAGCCCTTAAACGGACGATAACGGTTCTAATGTGAGGTGTAAACAGCGTGAACGCCAGGGGATCGTAAGACTGCAGCAACGATACGGGCAATAAACTGCACAATAAATGAGATGGGGGGAACTTTTAGGGAGATAAAATGCATGTTTTTTCTGTAGAATCAGACTCAATGCATTGCCAAGTAAGTAGCACTTGTTGGTGCATATATACGTAGACATATTAAACACTCAGTCCTTCCAGAAAAATTTGGAGTTCTTTGTGATTGTTTGCGGGGCAAAAATCCTTGATTATGCGGCACGTTTTCTTGAAAAATACGATATGGAATATGCAGGATATTTATTAGTATATATATATTTAGTCGATTAGTCGACTAATGGGTCGTTTTGGTCTTAGTCGACTAAGATATCTTTAGTCGATTAGTCATTTTTTAATGCTTATTCATGCTTAATTATTTATTTCAGGTAACTTCTGAGCACATTTATGGTAAACACAAGATTTAAAGTGGTGCTCATGCAGGATTAATTGTGGAGAAACTCAGTTTTACAGATGGTTAATTAACTACATTTATATTGTGCTTTTCTAGTCTTAACCACCTCTCAAAGAGCATAGCTCTGTCAATTAAATCAACTAATCGATTAGTCGACAAAATCCTATAAGTGTTAGTCGACTAAGAATATCTTTAGTCGAGGACAGCCCTAATATTTATGCAATTTTATGCGATGAAATTGCAGGAACTTGCAAAAAACTGCAGTAATTACGTCACTTCATGACGTTCCCATGGCAACAGGGGAAAATGGCTGCTCTTGTGTGACGTAAACGCAACATTTTTCAACTTTATGCTAAAATACAGTACAGGCCAAAAGTTTGGACACACCTTCTCATTCAATGTGTTTCCTTTTTATTTTCATGACTATTTACATTGTAGATTCTCACTGAAGGCATCAAAACTATGAATGAACACATATGGAATTATGTACTTAACAAAAAAGTGTGAAATAACTGAAAACATGTCTTATATTTTAGATTCTTCAAAGTAGCCACCCTTTGCTTTTTTTTGATAACTCTGCAAACCCTTGGTGTTCTCTCAATGAGCTTCATGAGGTAGTCACCTGAAATGGTTTTACCTTCACAGGTGTGCTTTGTCAGGGTTCATTAGTGGAATTATTTCCCTTATTAATAAAAAAAGCAAAGGGTGGCTACTTTGAAGAATCTAAAATATAAGACATGTTTTCAGTTATTTCACACTTTTTTGTTAAGTACATAATTCCATATGTGTTCATTCATAGTTGTGATGCCTTCAGTGAGAATCTACAATGTAAATAGTCATGAAAATAAAAAGGAAACGCATTGAATGAGAAGGTGTGTCCAAACTTTTGGCCTGTAATGTACAGTATGTGACTTTTTTGCAATGAAAATGCAGGGATTATGAAATCATGTAAGCCCCGCATATTTTGTGTGGATAACGGCAATTTATGCGGCAAAAGTGCAGTGTATTTGAAAAAATTTGCTTTTTCTGGAGGGACTGAACATTAATGTGAAATAAACAATGTATAAAGAAACAAATATAAAGGTACACGTAGCTATTTAACATTAGGAAAGAAAAGGGGCTGTTGGGATGCAGACGTTCAGGATGTGTAGACTGTGCAGAGGAAAGGTGTGTAAGTCCAGGATGTAGGATTGAGGTTCGATGCCAGCGGGGGTGTGAATGTGACCGTGGTCGTGTTTGTTTGCGTTGTGCAGCTGATGTGATGGCGACCACACGGAACCAGGAGGCCGCCGGCGCTGCAGCTGACTCCGCCTACGGTAGGAAACTCTTTTTGTGACACACACACACACACACAGACACACACACACACTGCCAAGGTCCATAGTTTAAGTCTGTATTTTTTCTTTTGTTAACTAGTTTTTTGTTGTTCTAATGAACAAGTGTCTTTTAAAATGCACTCATAGCTAAATGCTTGAGGTGTGTGTGTGTGTGTGTGTGTGTGTGTGTGTGCACACGTGTGTGTATCTGTCTGTGTGTGTGTGTGTGTACGTGCGTGTCTGTGCGTGTCTGTGTGTGTGTGTGTGTGTGTGTGTGCGTGCGTGCGTGTGTCTGTCTGCGTTTGTGCGTGCATGCGTGTCTTTAATTGTGTGTGTGTGTGTGTGTTTGGACTAAAAAAGTTGGTACGTGATCTTGGTTATCAATTTGACAAAATTGTAGTAAATAAAAAATAAATAAATAAAAGTGACAAAAAATTCACAAAAAAAAATAAAAACGACATAAAAGTGAAAGAAAATAAAAATTATAATTGGTATAAATTCGACAAAAACGTTGAGACACGTTTAGAAAAAGAACAACAAAATGATGAAATTTTGACCTGGAAAAACAAAGTTGCACGGTCAACAGTGATGATTATCCAAAATACATCAATTCCAGATTACCTGAGGAATTTTGTCCTGGTAGACTGGAAGACAACACAAGGGTTAAGGGAAAGGAAAAGTAAAAGAGATGAACTAGTTGGCATTTTTCACCACATACCAAGAAACACTTTACGCAACCCCGCGTCTGAGTGACGTCTTTTATCCGACGTCTCTGAACCTCTTCAAAGTCGATCAGTGGCTCAGTTTGACCTTGTCATGTTTGGGTTGTTTTGCATCAGCGGATGTGTTGCAGGTTTGTATTTGATCTGATCCAATCAGAGCGCTGCAGCTTCCAAAACTAAACACTGACGTCCATGGGAAAAAGAGCAGCCGAGTCTTTGGAGCTTAGAGAGCTTATCGCTTTGTATTCTCCCGCTGAAGTTAATTACATTCACCTGGCACCTAGATGTGGTCCTGTCGGACGACTAGAATGAGAAGTACCTTTTTAAAAAAACAAGACAGGATCTCTGAGAGCCACAGAGCAGAGAGATGAGCCCACTGAAGTCTGGTGACAACGTGCAAATGCAGTTAATATCCTCTCACTACATTCAGCGTGGAAGTTACAATCAAATGTCAAGTCACGTCTAAACAGTTGACATAATTAGCTAAAAACAGTTGATATAGTTAGGTAAAAGTACTGTCTTAACAGTTGACATAGTAAGCTAAAAGTACTGACTAAACAGTTGTAATTTGTTTTTTTTTAAACTCTGCAAACTCTTGGTGTTCTCTCAATGAGCTTCATGAGGTAGTCACCTGAAATGGTTTTACCTTCACAGGTGTGCTTTGTCAGGGTTCATTAGTGGAATTTTTTCCCTTATTAATAAAAAAGCAAAGGGTGGCTACTTTGAAGAATCTAAAATATAAGACATGTTTTCAGTTATTTCACACTTTTTTGTTAAGTACATAATTCCATATGTGTTCATTCATAGTTTTGATGCCTTCAGTGAGAGTCTACAATGTAAATAGTCATGAAAATAAAAAGGAAACACATTGAATGAGAAGGTGTGTCCAAACTTTTGGCCGGTACTGTATATGTTTATGTTTATATAATGTTTCCACACAGGCTGAGCTCAGATGTGTTTGTGTGGAGCTGCTGTGCAATATAGCTTCACCTCACCCCTCTGATTTGCCTCTTTAATCACTCAACAGCAGCGGGATGTGAGAGAGAAAGAAAGAGCCTGCAGTCACAGGTTATAAAACAATGGTTCCCTCTCCATAAATATGAGTTTTCAGGCGGAAAACGGCCCGCTGTGCAGCGATTAGCCCTGACTGACTGACATGATTACAGGCGCAGCAGCAGCATCGATTCATTGCCACGGATTTATCTCCTAAACGCGCACTAATTGTGTTGTGATTAACCGTGGCGTTTAAATTTCAGATTTTATTGACGCCTGCGGGGATTACCCACGGAGTTAATGCCTCCATAACACAATGAAAAGGCCCAGCAGAAACACTTGGCAGCACGCTTTATTCTTCACGCTTTTGTTGTGATACTCCGGTTTAAATATGCAGAGATTAACAGGGGCGGAGCAGTGGTGGTGGTGGGGGGGGGCGACATCCATCCAGAAACATCCAGGAAACATCAGACAGTTTCTTTCTACCTGTGTTATGGGACTTAAAGGTCCCATGAGATGGTGCGCTTTGGATGCTTTTATATAGACCTTAGTGGTCCCCTAATACTGTATCTGAAGTCTCTTTTATATAGACCTTAGTGGTCCTCTAATACTGTATCTGAAGTCTCTTTTATAGACCTTAGTGGTCCCCTAATACTGTATCTGAAGTCTCTTTTATATAGACCTTAGTGGTCCCCTAATACTGTATCTGAAGTCTCTTTTATATAGACCTTAGTGGTCCCCTAATACTGTATCTGAAGTCTCTTTTATATAGACCTTAGTGGTCCCCTAATACTGTATCTGAAGTCTCTTTCACTTTCACCACTAAGGCCTAATGTATATAAAGGGACTTCGGATCATGTCAAGCTATATAGACTAGGACTCAATACAGTGACACTGAAGTTTCTATAACTTCAGACTCACTAAGGCCTACTGTATATAAAAGAGACTTCAGATACAGTATTAGGGGACCACTAAGGTCTATATAAAAGACTTCAGATACAGTATTAGAGGGACCACTAAGGTCTATATAAAAGAGACTTCAGATACAGTATTAGGGGGACCACTAAGGTCTATATAAAAGAGACTTCAGATACAGTATTAGAGGACCACTAAGGTCTATATAAAAGAGACTTCAGATACAGTATTAGGGGACCACTAAGGTCTATATAAAAGAGACTTCAGATACAGTATTAGGGGACCACTAAGGCCTATATAAAAGAGACTTCAGATACAGTATTAGAGGACCACTAAGGTCTATACAAAAGCATCCAAAAAGCAGCATGTCGTAGGACCTTTAAGCCTGGACTAGGATAGCGCCGGTGCTGTTCTACAGGTGGGCTGACAGAAGGCACTTCCTCCATAATGCCATCTGAGGCATTAGCGTCATGGTGTCAGGCAGCCGGGCGTGAAGGACTCCAACACAATGAGCGACGGATGTTTTAGCCAGCGCGCCCCCAAAATGTATCTGCCGCGCTGCGCTCGAGTGGCTCCCGTTACTGTAATGACATCGTTTGGCTGGGAACTGTTTCCGTAATAGCGCTTTTGCTGCAAATTGGTTATTTAATGCAGTGCGAGGGAGGCCCCCGCGGGGCTCAGTTTAGGCTCTGAATGGACATAAATTGGCCATTATGCTGCGGCATGCCATTACAGGGTAGTTTTATATTAGATGAGAGTTGACATTGTGCAGAATAAGTTCTGCACGATGCAAATTATGATGGCTTCTTGGACGACATGGTTGCCGTCTGTCTGCGACCTTTTACATTACTGGGGTGCTGGTGATCCAGGAAATGAAGTCTATTCTGCTGCTGGGCGTAATGATGAGCAATTAAAATGGGTTTCATGTCCTTAAAGTTGAGAATGACGGGCTGGACTCATGTGTTTGTCCTAACTTACTGCCAGACCCAAGCAATCGCTTTTAGAAGAACACTACGCGTTCATTGCTGCGCTGCTATAACATTAATTATGCGGTACTTGAAGCCTGAAATTATATTGAACGGGGGGATACACAACAACCAAAAAAAGATCTCTGTTCTACCACAGTTGTTATGAAGGGGGAACTTAGCTATAGGGCCCTATTTTAACGATCTAAGCAATTGGGCGTAACATGCAATCAACCAATCAGAGATCATCTCCCATTCCCTTTAAAAGCCAGGCGCGTTTGGACCTTGGAGCATTGCTCTTATGATGGACCGTATTATTTTGATTTGTAATCTTCTGCATGTGTGTGTGCTGCTGTGCGTCCCTGTGTGTGTAACAAGCATAGTGTGCGCACGCTGTGCACGAGCCTAGGAGCATTTTACTAATGCTCTGTTAAAATAAATAAATATAAATTAAAATGATTATAAATTATCAATCTCCATTCTCTTCTGGAAACATCTGCGAGCTACACGCTGAAAATGTTGAGTTTTGAAGAAAGTGTGGATGGTGCAAGAAGGCAGGCCTGCTTGGTTCTTTCGGGGAATGATTGCAAAGTTATAAAAAGAAAATGTTTGCGGCATTACCTTTTTTGGAGCCAGTTTAAAGTGGCCATTTGTGGAATTGCCTAAATATGTTCCCATACTAATACCAGTATCTGAAAAGCCTCCAATACTGCCTAAAATGCTGGTAGCTCCCTGTTAAGTAAAGGCCTTAAAGGCTAACTACCGTTTTTTTCAATCTTTTCTCTATGTCCCCATGTTTTTGTGTCTAAGTGACTGATGGGAACAATAATCTTTGACATTGGTCCAGTATTAAGCGAAATCGCTGCAGTCGGCAGCGGCGAAACAAGCTGCAATATAAGTTAATAGTAACTGTCCAGCTTTTATCTACCTTCACAGAAGTGCTGTTTTGCTGCTGACAGGCTCAGATTATTATTCTAAGTGTCTGACAACATTATGGACAGGATTTCTAAGGAGATCGACCTTTCATTTGAAGAGTAAGATCCTTTTTTTAGACATCAAGACAAGCGAAATTGCGTTCGCTAAACCCACCAGACTCCATGTAAATAAACAGTGATTTTAGCATCGTAAAACACACTTCATTCAAAGGCAACAGAAACAAACTAAAACTATGTAAAGCCATTCTGGGTCGTCTTTCCACTTTTACCAACCATCACAACTCTAGTTCTGATTGAAATAAACACACAGTTTACCGATTTACATGTGAGAATATGTTGGCTCTGTACACGCTAAAAGCATTGCTTTTTTACATGGAGTCTGGTGGGTTTAGCGCTAGCGACTTCAGAGCTGTTTCTGGTTAAACTGAAAGGCCTCAAAGAGGTTTTAAATTAGGGGATCCTTTCCATAATGTTGTCAGACACGTAGAATATTAATCTGAGTCTGTTAGTGGCAAAAACCTTGTGTAAAGGCCTTGTTTCTAGCGCATCCAGGATTCACTGTGATTGTTTGCCAGCTGTTGTGTGTTGAGTTACAAGTGAACGTTTTTGTGTGACGCCTGTGTCCAGTGTGGAAGAGTCTTCTCATGCATGAATGTCAGAGTCGGAGTGATTCAGTCGTTAACCTTCATCCCTCCGTCGGACACCGAGAAGTCGTTTTTTGGGGCATTTTTTTTCTGTCGCCCGAAGGGATACGATGGCGTGACTCACATCACGCTCGACACAAAGGCTCCTTCTGTCTTTAATGACACGAGAGTGAGACGCTGTGACATTTACAGGACTCTCAGCGGCTCGCGTGCTGGCTAATTGAAGTGTTGGGGGTGTTAACAACAGAAGAGAGTGACATTTGAAATTAAATTAAAAGAGAGCACGATTTCCCATCGGACGCATTCAGGACCGACGTCTCTCGGAGATCAAACTCGTGTTCCTTTTCTGGTGTATTTCAAGCAAGCTGGAACAACCAGTCATCCTCTGGAACAGGGCTCGACATTAGGGCTTGGACACACACACACACACACACACACTTACACACGCAGACACACAGGCACAGACACACACACACACTCACATATACAGACTTACATACACACAGACACACACACACTCACATATACAGACTTACATACACACAGACACACACACACTCACATATACAGACTTACATACACACAGACACACACACACTCACATATACAGACTTACATACACACAGACACACACACACTCACATATACAGACTTACATACACACAGACACACACACACTCACATATACAGACTTACATACACACAGACACACACACACTCACATATACAGACTTACATACACACAGACACACACACACACACACACACATACACACACACACACAAACAAACACACACACTTACACACGCAGACACACAAACACAGACACACACACTCACATATATACACTTACATACACACACACACAGACGCACGAACACACGCATGCACACTCACACACAAACAAACACAGACACACACACAGAGACAAACAGACACAAACACACACAGACACACACACACAAGCACAAGCACACACACACACTCACATATACACACTCAAATACACACACACAGACGCACGCACACACGCATGCACACACACACATACACAGACAGACACACACACACACAAAGAAACACAGACACACAGAGAAAAACAGACACAAACACATACACACACAGACACACACACAGACACACACACTTACACACCCAGACACACAGGCACAGACACACAGACACACACACTCACATATACACACTTACATACACACAAACAGACACACACACACAAACAAACACAGACACACACACAGAGACAAACAGACACAAACACATACACACACAGACACACACACACAAGCACACACATACACACACACACACACACACACACTTACACATACAATCACATATACACACTTACATACACACATACAGACGCACGCACACACGCATGCACACACACACATACACAGACAGACACAAACACACACAGACACACACACACACCTTCCATCATTCTGCTTTTTTTGCGCACACATATGCACTACACCTACACAAACGCACACACACACACACACACACACACAGACACATTAAAAAGCTGCATTTCCTCCCTGGGTGCCTGAGACCTGACACCACAGTGTAGATGACTGCGCATAAATGTCAGCTCGGAGGAAGTGTGTGTGTGTGTGTGTGTGTGTGTGTGTGTGTGTGTGTGTGTGTGTGTGTGTGTGTGTGTGTGTGTGCATGTGCGTGTGCGTGCGTGTGTGTGTGTGTGTGTTTCGAGGCTTTCAGATGTCTCCATTAGATCCTCTTCTCTCTCACCTCTTTAAAGATGCAAAATGCAACTCATCCATTAGACCAGAAGCTCTGCCCGACTGAGAGCTGCTGAGTGTGAAACCTCGTGAGTTGTGACTGAACCGAGCTCAGAGTTTAAATATTAGGTCGTTTTTTTATATAGTCTCAAGAAGGAACTAGATTTGGTGGAACATTTTGCACCCCAGCAAAAGAAAACTCCACATACTATATTAAATGAAGTCAACTGTTGAGCCAATACAGTAACGTAAGCTATTTAAATCAGCTGATACATGGTTAAACCTGATTGGCTCTTATACCAGTGTATCTCCGTGTGTACTTGGTCCACAGCAATCCCCCCAATCGGTCCCAAAACTTCCCATTTAGAGAGGAAATGACATGACAGTACATCACATTACAGTACATTACAGTACATTGCATTACATTACGTTACATTACTGTACATTACAGTACATTACATTACATTACAGTACAGTACATTACATTACATTACAGTACATTACATTACATTACAGTACATTACAGTTCATTACATTACATTACATTACAGTACAGTACATTACATTACGTTACATTACAGTACATTACAGTACATTACAGTTCATTACATTACAGTACATTGAATTACATTACGTTACATTACATTACAGTACAGTACATCACATTACATTACAGTACATTACATTACAGTACATTACATTACAGTACATTACAGTACATTACATTACGTTACATTACATTACATTACAGTACATTACGTTATATTACATCACAGTACATTACATTACAGTACATTACATTACATTATGTTACATTACATTACAGTACATTACAGTACATTACAGTTCATTACATTACATTACAGTACATTACAGTTCATTACATAACAGTACATTGCATTACGTTACATTACAGTACATTACATCACATTACATTACATTACAATACAGTACATTACAGTACATTATGTTACGTTACATTACATTACAGTACATAACGTTATATTACATCACAGTACATTACATTACAGTACATTACAGTACATTACATTACAGTACATTACATTACACTACATTGCATTACATTACGTTACATTACATTACATTACAGTACATTGCATTACATTACATTACGTTACATTACATTAAGTTACATTACATTACATCACAGTACGTTACATTACATTACATCACAGTACGTTACATTACATTACATTACAGTACATTACATTACATTACAGTTTTTTTGTGATTGTTGCGGGAAAAAATCCTTGATTATGCTGCACGTTGTCTTAAAAAATGCGATATGGAATATGCGGGATATTTATGCAATTTATGCGAAGAAATTGCGGAAACTTGCAAAAACTGTTATGGAGATTTATAACGTCTCGTCTCTTCGGTGTGTTCTGAGGAACTCTTTTGGACCAACTCGTGGAGACTGATCAGTCCGGCTACCTTTTCTGAAGAAAGGTCGGCCGTCTCGTCCGTGTGTCTGCAGCTTTTAGTCCAGCAGCGCCGGCGCTAGCTTAGCTTAGCATAGTCAATGGAATCCTTTGTTGCCGGTTAGCATGTCGTGAGCAAAAGTGATAGCCTAGAAATCTAGACGCACCCTAGCGGCAGCAAATTTAATTCTAGGAACTCTCCGTTGGTTGCGAGCTGGAAAAACCAAATTTTGGTCAGGCCAATCACATAGTGTATAGAGTCAGTGGGCGAGGCTTATGGCTGCTGCTGCTGCTGGTGAACAGAGGTCTTCTGGAAGACTTGGAGTTCAGCTTTTCTTTGAGAAAAGAACAAAGAATGGCACTGAAGTCATTCTTAAAAAGGGAAGATGTGTTCAGAGTTTAAAGTTGAATCTATCAACTAGCTTCGCTACCTTCTTCGTTGCTCTGATTGGTTGTAGCGCTATCCTATTGCGTGCAGAGGGAATTTGAAAGACAAACGTTTATCCCGCCCTTTGGCTTGAGCCCTGCCAATGGTGAGTTCCCAGACCCAACATCTGGATGTGGGTCTGGCTTGTCAGGCTACAAAAGTGAGCCAACAACAACAACAAAACAACCCAATTTCTTCTTGGTGGGCAGTGGTGGCCTAGTGGTTAGAGAAGCCAGCTTGGGACCGGGAGTATTCCGAATTGGCTGAATATTGGTCTTTTTTTGACGGGGGTTCGGTTTCTGCTGAACCTCAGAGTTTTGTTCCAGCGAACCGAGCCCTACGCTAGCACTAGCCGCCGTTGATTACGGGATTAGGTGTTTACGTAGGTGGAGAGTTCAATGCAGTAGGCTGTGAGGAAGTGGACATGGAACTGGAGAGCAGAAAAAGGTGTTGTTTGGCAGTACTTTCAGTCAAAAGAAGGCCATTCAAGTCCAGCTACATGTTCAATTTGTTCAATGCTGATTGGTCTCGTGGTGGCGAGGACCCTGTCACTGCCAATGTGAGTGCACATGCTCAGATTTAAACGGTTTACGGCATAACGTGTCATACTGAAATTTCTGAAATCCGTAAAATAATAAACTTTTCTCTTTACTTACAATAACAAGATGGAAATAATTTCCAAAACATTGTAGCTATCTATGGTTGTTAGATTGCTAACGTTAGCTCAAAACGCCATTCAAGTGACAGCCTTTGTTGTATTTGATTGCTAACTTGTAGCTAGCAGTCGTTTAAAAAAAACGTTTTAGCTATCTATGATTGTTAGATTGCTAACGTTAGCTCAAAATGCCATTCAAGTGACAGCCTTTGTTGTGTTTGATTGCTAACTTGTAGCTAGCAGTCGTTTCAAAAACGTTTTAGCTCTATGATTGTTAGATTGCTAACGTTAGCTCAAAACGCCATTCAAGTGACAGCCTTTGTTGTGTTTGATTGCTAACTTGTAGCTAGCAGTCGTTTCAAAAACGTTTTAGCTATCTATGATTGTTAGATTGCTAACGTTAGCTCAAAACGCCATTCAAGTGACAGCCTTTGTTGTGTTTGATTGCTAACTTGTAGCTAGCAGTCGTTTCAAAAAACGTTTTAGCTATCTATGATTGTTAGATTGCTAACGTTAGCTCAAAATGCCATTCAAGTGACAGCCTTTGTTGTGTTTCATTGCTAACTTGTAGCTAGCAGTCGTTTCAAAAAATGTTTTAGCTATCTATGATTGTTAGATTGCTAACGTTAGCTCAAAATGCCATTCAAGTGACAGCCTTTGTTGTGTTTGATTGCTAACTTGTAGCTAGCAGTCATTTCAAAAACGTTTTAGCTATCTATGATTGTTAGATTGCTAACGTTAGCTCAAAACCATAGACAGTATATTGGAGGCTACTTGTCGCAAAGTGACGCATGCGCAACTCACATCTGCACTGGACTCACATTGGGTAGCGACAGACCCTAAACAATACACAACATGGCCGCTGTTACCACATTTGGTACGAAACGTCCGAAAGAATACGAGTTGTGCGTGAAGGAATCTCCAGACAGCAGCCCAAAATGCAGCAACTTCAGGTACGGCAAAGGAAGGACAGTCCCGGCTAAAAACTGGTGTTAACCAGACGAACGTTAACCAGCTGTGTACGGTGCCAACCCGGTGAAGTAAACCGACCGGCTTTTCTGCCGAAGGGTCGGCCGTCTGGCCGGTGTGTCTGCAGCTAATAAAGTAAACCGTTGGTTGTGTGTTCGTGTGATGGATCAGTGGGACTCTGCAGCAGTTAGCCAAACAGTCTTTGTCTCCGTGGTAGGAATCAACAAGCTCCCTTTACTGCGCTCTCTCTCTCTCTCTCTCTCTCTCTTTCTCTCTCTCTTTGTCTCTGTCTCTCTCTCTCTGTCTCTCTCTCTCGCTGTCTGTCTCTCTCTCTCTCTGTCTCTCTCTGTCTCTGTCTCTCTGTCTCTCTCTCTCCGTAAGAGACGGCCTCCTGATTACAGCGTGTGTGTTTGTAACGGAGAGACAAAGACTGTGATTAAACTGAACGAGTGTTTCTGATTTGCTTCCACGCACTAGAACATGTGTGTGTCTGTGTGTGTGTGTGTGTCTGAGTGTGTGTGGACTAATTGCTTGGCGAGAGAGTGTGTGTGAGTGTGTCTGTGTGTGTGTGTGGCTGTGTGTCTGTGTGTGTCTGTGTGTGTGTGCCCCTGTATGTTTGTGTGTCTGTGTGTGTGTGTCCCTATGTGTGTGTGTGTGCCCCTGTGTGTGTGTGTGTGTCTGTGTGTGTCTGTGTGTGTGTCCCTATGTGTGTGTGTGTGTGTGTGTGTGTGAGTGTGTGTGGACTAATTGCTTGGCGAGAGAGTGTCTGTGTGAGTGTGTGTGTGTGTGTGTGTGTGTGTGTGTGTGTGTGTGTGTGGCTGTGTGTGTCTGTGTGTGTCTGTGTGTGTGTGCCCCTGTATGTTTGTGTCCCTGTGTGTGTGTGTGTGTGTGTGTGTGTGTGCCCCCCTGTGTGTGTGTGTCCCTGTGTCTGTAAATGTGTGTGTGTGTGTGTGTGTGTGTGTGTGTGTGTGTGTGTCTGTGTCTGAGTGCGTGTGGACTAATTGCTTGGCGAGTGAGTGTCTGTGTTAGTGTGTGTGTGTGTGTGTGTGTGTGTGTGTGTGTGGCTGCGTGTCCCTGTGTGTGTCTGTGTGTGTGTGCCCCTGTATGTTTGTGTCCCTATGTGTGTGTGTGTGTGTCTGTGTGTCCCTGTCCCTATGTGTGTGTGTCCCTGTGTCTGTGTTTATGTGTGTGTGTGTCTGTGCCCCTGTGTGTGTGTGTGTGTGTGTGTGTGTGTGTGTGTGTGTGTGTGTGTGTGTGTGTGTGTGTGTGTGTGTGCCCCTGTGTGTGTGTGTGTGTGTGTGTGTGTGTGTGTGTGTGTGTGTGTGTGTGTGCCCCTGTGTGTGTGTGTGTGTGTGTGTGTGTTCAGCAGCGAGCCATTGCGGCGTGTTAAAGTGCTTTTTAATGAGCTGGAGCTCTTACAAATGCTCTGAGTGTGTTGAACACGAGGGGTTAGGAAGCAGCCAGAAGCGCTTGTGTTGACGTTTTATTATCTTCGTGTCCTCCCCGGCGCCGCGGCACAACGAGACGAGGAACAAAAGCGTTTCTTCGGATTTCAGCCGCTCGTCCTTTACGAGCTTCCAGCCTCGGCCGAACGATCGCGGCGATAAATTGGGGGGATTTTAAAGATCTATGAATATCGTAACAGAGAGTGATTACAGAGAGGTACCAGTTCATTATGTTATCATGTCATAAGACCGATGCAGTTGTGCTGGTCTTACAGGGAGGTGTGTTCAGGTGCATTCTGGGCGTGCTGGTCTTACAGGGAGGTGTGTTCAGGTGCATTCTGGGCGTGCTGGTCTTACAGGGAGGTGTGTTCAGGTGCATTCTGGGCGTGCTGGTCTTACAGGGAGGTGTGTTCAGGTGCATTCTGGGCGTGCCGGTCTTACAGGGAGGTGTGTTCAGGTGCATTCTGGGCGTGCTGGTCTTACAGGGAGGTGTGTTCAGGTGCATTGTGGGCGTGCTGGTCTTACAGGGAGGTGTGTTCAGGTGCATTCTGGGCGTGCCGGTCTTACAGGGAGGTGTGTTCAGGTGCATTGTGGGCGTGCTGGTCTTACAGGGAGGTGTGTTCAGGTGCTTTCTGGGAGTATTGCTATCTTGAGGCAGCGGGAAGTGATCGCACCATTGACCAACAACAACCTGGTCAGTCAATAACGCAGCATTTCATTGTTATTTTAACAGAGCATTAGTAAAATGCTCCTAGGCTCGTGCACAGCGCACACACTATGCTATGCTTGTTACACACACAGGGACGCACAGCAGCACACACACACACACACACACACACACACACATACATGCAGAAGATTACACATAATAATATTACAGTGCAAATCCTCCATCATAACAGCAATGCTCCAAGGTCCAAACGTGCCTGGCTTTTAAAAGGAATGGGAGATGATCTCTGATTGGTTGATGAATGGGAGATGATCTCTGATTGGTTGATTGCATGTTACGCCCAAAACACACCTCTGAATAATGAAGACACTAAGTATATATATATATATATGGAGTTTTTTTGTGATTGTTGCGGGGCAAAAATACTTGATTATGCGGCACGTTTTCTTAAAAAAATGCGATGGAATATGCAGGATATTTAGGCAATTTTATGCGATGAAATTGCGGGAACTTGCAAAAACTGCAGTTTGATGAAAAAGAGAAAAAAAAGACATCACACATCATTAATGGTTTAATACCAGGACCTCTCCTAAGTGGAATGCAGCCATCATTAATGGTTTAATACCAGGACCTCTCCTAAGTGGAATGCAGCCATCATTAATAGGTTTGAATACACCTGTGCTTTTCCTACTATGACATATCAACATGTCGTGAAAAAAGGTCTATATGCTCTGCACTTTATCGATTTTATTACTTGACAGAGTCCCGTTTTCGTTGTATTTTTTAGTCTTCATTCAGTTCTTATTTCCCTTATTTTTCTTATTCCACATTTGAGGATGAGGTTTGACGTTTTCACTGCACTCCCTCGGCCACAGTATGTGTAAAATCACTCAGTGGACTGTGGAAACCAGCCTAAAAATTAAGATGTGTGTGTGTGTGTGTGTGTGTGTGTGTGTGTGGAGCAGAGCTGGGTAGTTGTGCCAACGCTGCGCTGCGATTGGCCAGTCTGTGTTGGAAAAGGGTGGGACTTAGCAAAGGTTTAATCAGGTATCCACAAGTTTCCTACGTCCCATGATGCTTTGCGTCAAAAGTGGGCGCGACTTCATTTAAGAAATACCGAGAAATACCGATGAAACTTGCTAATGATGTGGGCACACAACCATAACGAGCTTAAAAAGGGTGAAACATCAGTACCTTTACCCTCCGCGGTAGATGGTTGGGAGGATGACGTGAAGAAGTGGCCTCGTATCACTTACGGTAGCATTTTTAGCTATTTTGTTGCTTCAGTAGCCTGTGATGGTACAGCGATGAGCAATTTGAAAAGCTCAGAGGCGTATCAATATCTTCACAGTGATAAAGTCGGTCGGGTGTTGTTTAAAGATGTCGGAAACGACCTCGTTTATCTAAAAGCGGACATTGAACCGAGCCAGAGCCTACACGTAGCACATCATAAGGCTTGGGTGCTAGCATCAGTGACAGGTGAAGTACAGACAGCAGGTTGCTCATGTATTGCAGGGCCAGGACGATCTTGTAGTCATGCAGCAGCACTTTTGTGGAAGGTCAGTAAAGTATGGACTATTAGGGGCACAGACATTGTTTATTGTATTGTGATATTAATAATAAATGTTACGTTACTAAACTGAAATGTTTACTGTGTCATTCATGTTCTGCATATGTTGTTTCACTGTAGCCGTCAGTCACAATCTTGTAGGATAAGATTTAATTTCATTGGATTTAGGTTGAAAATGCAGTGAGGCAGGGCAAGACAGGGAATGGCAAGCACTGATGTGCAAAGAAATTGGAATTCTGGTGTAAAGAAGAATGTAGGTCTGAAGAAGGTTAAGCACATTAATTTTAACCATCACAGACCTAGCCACATATATCCAGGCCCATCACTACGTTCAATGCAAGAATTAACCTCCCCACAACTTTTTAAGAACCATGGAGAGTTCATAGACCACAGCAATTCATCCGTGATGGCCCCACTGTTTAAGCTCCAGACAAATGGTCTTCTTCAGTTGAGTTACAGAGCAGATGTAGACACCAGCCAGGCAGGCCTCCGCAAACATGATCCAGCCCACAATAACACACTCTGTCATACTGAACACAGCACAACCCTCACCTGTCCAAAGTGCACCAAGTTTTATGAGGACTGCATCAAAGTGTCCCATGTGCAAGCAGATACACTGATGGAAGAAACCAGGATGCAGAGTTCTTCACAGTTATGGCATGATGCTAGAAAGCTGCGTATAACAGCCAGCACAGCAAAAAAAAGTCCCAAAAAGGAGCACCACTGATCCCAGAAAATTTCTAAATGAGCATCTGTACCCAACCTTCACCGGCAATACAGCAACGCAGCATGGCAAAGAAAATGAGATCAAGGTCATCACACTCATGGAGAGCAGAGGGCATACTGTGGAGAAGAGAGGCCTGGTTGTGCACCCTGACTATCCTTGGTTGGGAGCCAGTCCAGATGGGATCCTTGATTCAACACAGCTCCTTGAGATCAAGTGCCCCTTCCAGAGTTGCATGTCACTGACAGAATTTCTGGGACGGCCAAATGGTGACATTAAAAGATTAGGTGATGAACAGTACCTGATCCTTCCCAAAGGAAAGAATGGATACTACCTGCAGGTAAATAAAATGTTTTCAAGTAGATTAGCTCTTTTATTAGCCAAACAATGTTTTTTATATCTATTTCAATGTTTGTTTTTTTCACCAACATGCACTAACAATCCTTATTTCAGACACAATTGAACATGATGTGTCTGGGCCTACAGAGCTGCAAGCTGGTCATCTGGACACCAAGTGAGGATATTGAAATGGACATTCCATTTGACAAAAACTACACAGATGCACAAGTTCAACAATTGCAGAATTTCTACTTTTTACACATGCTACCTAGATTGGCTGATGATTTTGCTGACAAGAAGATGAATCTCTGCCCAACATACCTGCAAATCTTGTAGTAGTTGAGGCAGGGTTTACACTGTATAATCAGTTGTATTGGTTGTATATTCTGAAGAAATCTACCTACACAAAGACAGTGTAATGCTGTTTCACTAGTTTAAATAGAAAACAAAAGAATTTTTCAGTTCATTGACAGTTCCACTTTTATTGAAAGTTGTAAGGTGAAAGCCAGTTTAAGCTGACAAAACAATTAAATATATTAAAGTTAACAAATAGGTTCCTGTATAAACATTAGGGCTGTGCTCGATTAAAGATATTCTTAGTCGACTAACACTCATTCAACTGTATCGTAGGGCTGGGCGATAGGGAGAAAATCAAACATCACGATATTTTTGACCAAATACCATGATATCGATACCGCAACAATATTGTAGGGTTGTCTATTGGTGCTTTCACAAAATATTCACACAATGAGATTTTTTTATAAATAATCATCAGCAATGTGGATATAATGACTAAGTGGGTAAAGACAAAAAAAATAGAACAGTTGGAACAGTCTGGTAAGTTCAGAAAAGGACATCACTTTACTGTAATGCAGCCTTTAAAACCAGGAAAAGACACTTATGCCATATTACGATATCCAAAATCTAAGACGATATTTAGTCTCATATCACGATATTGATATAATATCGATATATTGCCCAGCTCTATTGTATCGACTAATCGATTAGTTGATTTAATCGACAGATCTGTAAATAAATTTAGAGTCATGCAAAAGAACCACTTTAATTCTTGTGTTTACCAGAGATGTGCTCGTACGTTTCTTGGAAATAAGTCATTCAGCATGAAAACAGCATCAGACATGACTAATGGACTAAAGAGATCTAAGCTGACTAAGACCAAAACCACCGATTAGTCGACTAATCCACTAAGAGAGGGCAGCCCTAATAAACATTGTAAATACATTTTTGTAAATTAACTCAATTATATGAAATAACTTGTACATGTTAGTTAATTATAAGAATACATTAATGTGTCATTTGAATTTTTCTCTCCCACTTAGCGTTTCTACACATGACGTGACCTGCAGCACTCCCATAGACTGTTAATATTAAGCACTCCACCGTTCTCTTAATACAGCCATGCACTCCACTTGAGGAGCGGTCGGCTCAGCGGCTCTCAAAATCTTTTAAACTGACCTTTGTCGATCAAAAAACAGACAGATTCAGCAACTGCATGGCCTATTTCTCTCTTAAAATGTTTTCAGAAATACATTTTGGTGAACTATCTTCGTAAAATACGAGACCGTTTTCAGTAAGTGGTTATTATACGTTAGCAGTGTACTGACGAAAAAAGTGTTTTTTCAACAAACAAACCATAAAACACTCATATCTCATAGTAGCAGCTAGATTCACTGATATAATTCATAGCTTAATTATTGTTATTGTGTCTATTTGCTTGAAATAAGCTCCCCTCGCAGATTTACAAGTGCTGCACAGATCTTTAGTATTTTGTCAATTTTAGTGACAAAATGAATAGGCACAGTTGGTGAGAGGATCTTGTACACCTTAAGACGCCTGATAGCTTGCTCAATGTGTATGCGGACATTAGCAATGCGCCTTGTGCGAGTGACCTGCTCATTTGTCAGCTGGCTTTTCTTACGCGTAAAGGCTGGCGTGATCAAACGAACATTCCGTTCCTCCAGCAAATCCCATGATGGTGAAGCCACGGTCCCCCATCACCTCATCTCCAGCACGCAGATGGTCAAGAAACCCAGAGTTATGTGTGATGAATCTATCGCTACATTTGCCACCATAAGCTTTCTGAAATGTACATAACAATTCCAGATGGAGCAGTTGCTACTAGGTACTTGACAGTATTGCTAGCATAGTAGTGACTGTAAGATTCAGTTCGTGAGTCTAGATTTTTAGCCTTCTGAAGGACACTTTCTGTGCAGTCAATTATGCATGTTGTGTTTGGAAAACTGTCCATAAAAGCCTTCGGCAAAGTGGCCTGTATTGTTTCACGAGGCAGCCATGGAATGAGATCCTGGGTGTGCTCAGCAATCACATCTATCCCAGAATTTCAGTGTTTTACTGACTTGACCAGGTGACATTTTGAAGCGTTTTGCTAAATCCGCAATAACAAAGTTCTGTCTAAGCTTCATCAATGTCAACAGGATTTGGTCCTCTGCTGGCAATGTTGATGATTTGGGGGCAAAATGTTGCAAGCAAGACACAAGTGTTTTAAATTCAAGTAGTGGAATCCCTGTGTACAGCAAACAGTCTGTATCATCTTTCAATGTTAACTCTGCAACAGGTAGCAAATCAGAAGACGGGGCAGTTGTCACAACACATGTGATAGTAGGTCCTTTGGAATAGATGTGGTCCTCCATTGCTGGGTCTGACCACTGTGTTTGGGCATCCTGGAAGGTCTGTGAAGTAGGGTCTGGCTCCCCAGAAACCTCCATCACATCAGGCTCATCTGCAGGGAATACATGCATTACATCTTTATGTTACAACATGAGATTTATAATATAGTATCAGTTCAGGTATATGGAAAGCACATAAGGATTGACTTAAATTAAATGTACAAATTTGAACCACAGTATTTAAATAAATTGATATTCATGTTTAGATTGTGATATTCTTTGTGAAGTACACAGAAAAGCATTACAAGAACTACTAACGTTACTACTTTTAAAAACATTAACGTGTCTGTGCCTTATTTGTTGCTGTTCTCAGACTTTTTTCCACTGCAAAATAAGCACTCTGGCTTAGTGACATCTAGACACAGAGTGCGTTTAATAATCTCAAAACAGATATTCTGTAAATGTTAACTAAAAGAGGGAACGAAATTAACACCTGCCACAGTGTGCCAAGTGCAGGATAAAACTTTGTGCTAGGTTAAAATATCAGGCCATCTGACTACCACCATGGCAGACAGTTTTTCTTATATTAATTTTAAGCATTTCAAGAACAGTTAAGGTATTTTAAACTAACAAGCTAACGTTAGTGGACCTACCTGTGACATGTCGAGTCCTGGGTCGGCGTCTCTTCACCGGTGGCTTCTCGTAACCGAGAAAAAGCGTTGGGTACGGGTTATCCTGTGTTGGCTTCTTGTCAACGAAGTGAAACGAGCAAACAAACAGATGTTTGGGGGGCTGTTTTAGGTTTAAGTTCTTAAGCCATGTTCGTTTTGGTTCATCTTCTTGTGGGAGGCGATGAAAACTGTACCACCGTTGGCATGGACACTCGGCTTTAGTTTTTGGCTTGTGTTCATAACACTCATGGTTTAAGCCACTGACTTAATTTTGTGCGGTTATTTGTACAACCCCGAACAGCACATGTTGTCCCTGAGCTCCTTAACGACATCTCAACCACTTTACAATAATAAAAAACGATCCGAAAACACTTAAAATATACTTAGCCTCTTTGCTAATTAGCTGACTCAAAACCGTTGGAATGCTACTTCCGCTGTCTGACCGGAAGTTTCACCCACATTCTTCTTTACATTAGCGTCCCCCGGAAACAGGTGGATACTTGTGCTGTTATCGTGATGCAATCAGCAGGCTTTTCAGATCGTCAATACGTTATTATTGCATTTCCAGGTAACTGAAGTGATTGCTTTGAGCGCTGTGTGTGTGTGTGTGTGTGTGTGTGTGTGTGTGTGTGTGTGTGTGTGTGTGTGTGTGTGTGTGTGTGTGTGTGTGTGTTTGTTTTCTCTGCTTTCTCTGCTTTCTCTTTGACCTTCCCTTATCAGTCTTGATTTACTCAGACAATCAAGTATGGCTCTCACACACAAACACACACACACTCACACACACAGTCAGTCACACACACACTCAGTCACACACACACACACACACACGGAGGTTGAAACACCTCTGACTGTGGGCTTACTTGTTGTTGTTGATTGATTCCCACTGAGCTCCATATTGTGTTTTCATCGACCGGGTCAATCGATGTCGGGCCTCTCGTTGTGTGCGTCTGTGTGCGTGTGCGTGTGTGTGTGCGTGTGTGCGTGTGTGGGCGTGCACGCCTCTCGTGCCTCCCCCCCCTCCCCCCGCTTCCGGTCTTTGATTGTACTAGCGCTCAACCCCGTGACTCACGCTGCTTTTGTCTCTTTGTCTACATCCTGTTTTGTTTCTAACTGTTCTCCAACTGTCTTCATCGTTCTGAAAACCAGGACACGACAAATGTTGAGGATGAGATGACTCTTTCTTCCTCACACCTACAGAGAGACAGAGACTGTCTGATATTTCTGTTTCTATAAGTCCCATAACATAGATAGATACTGTCTGATATTTCTGTTTCTATAAGTCCCATAACATAGGTTGATACTGTCTGATATTTATGTTTCTATAAGTCCCATAACATAGGTAGATACTGTCTGATATTTCTGTTTCTATAAGTCCCATAACATAGGTTGATACTGTCTGATATTTCTGTTTCTATAAGTCCCATAACATAGGTAGATACTGTCTGATATTTCTGTTTCTATAAGTCCCATAACATAGGTAGATACTGTCTGATATTTCTGTTTCTATAAGTCCCATAACATAGGTAGAAACTGTCTGATATTTGGGTAGAAAGGGTTGCTGCGTTGATTTTGCCGGTCCAGTCAGAGAAACTGAGGCGAAATGACACAAAGTTGAAGTTATTTCAAAAAACCCTTCAAGATTTTGGGGCTTTTGGAAAAAAAAACATTCAGGCCTGGAGCCCCAGAACACACGGTTATCTGTTCCCCTCTCTGGCTTTGATGGCGGTAGTACAGCTGCGTGGGTCCGCTGTCGCTCTGTAAATTAGGTTTTCTCAGCTGGTTTTTACCAGCAGGACTCCTGACAGCAGCGGTGAATACAGAGCAGCCGGGCGACTCTCTGATCTGCTGGATTGTAATCTCGCGTAGGGTCGCAATGTCAACACGAGCGGCGAGCTGCTGTAACCATCAACGTGAGTCAGTCGAGCGGAAATAACCACATTTCTTCCGGTTGAGTCCGGAAGTTTTTTCTGGGTCGCACCGTTCCGCTTTCTCTCCTCGGATATCATTTCATTTAGTATCTTCTGGGACCTTTCTCCTGGTCGAAGGGTTATTTATAGGTGCCCCTGTCACACAAAACCATTTTTAACTTATTTTAACGTA